>SRQH01000419.1:0-25189 GCA_018360345.1 Claviceps sp. LM84 group G4 | reverse complement strand
GGACTTCCAGTGGACTTGGAGTGAAAAATGCGGTGGGGGGAGGGGAATGAGGGTCACGTGACCAAAAACGGAAGCATCCGTGCGAACAAGTTGGCCAATCTAGATAGATGTAAAGTACGGATTCCATGGCAGCATCGACTCGACATTGCGCTGCTGTTCACCTTGAGAATACATATGTACCTACCTAGCTACACTGGCCTGGACCCTGGTTCTTCATGTTCTCAAAGTCAACGCTTACTTGACCGGGGACCCCACGGCCAATATGTAAATGTTGCTTCGAAAGTGGAATGGAAATCAAACTATCGTATTGTATCGAAACGACATGATAACGCATTGATGACAGCACCACCCAGCACTGCCGGACTACCTTGTACGTAGCCTCAGATGTCCTATAACGTGGAGGATCAACGATCCAAGCCAGTTACCGGCGCCGCCACTCGTAATCAGCGATTACCTATGTATAGGTACTTTGTACATGAAGAGTCAACGAGAGACAACGAGATTATCAAGCATCGGACTCTCGGGCGCGCACTGCGCCGATTGGGTGCTCTGAAATGTGTCGGTAATCGCCCTCGTCGGCCGAGACAATTTTTCTGGCCGTTGGTTCAAGGTTGGTAAGACAACTATCTGTAGCTCTCATCAAGGCAACACAGATTTACGAACAGAGCAACGTGAGCAAACCAAAACGCATCCCCCTCATTGTCAAAATGCCGATGCCGAAGCCGAAGCTGCATGGTCGTCACGAGTACGACTCACCGGTGGCCCTTTCTTCGCCTCCGTTGCTCTGTGGCGCTCCCATGTGGGCATCATCATGGCGAGTCGAAGGTACAGCCTGACAGTCCAACGGCTACCGTTGGCTCATCTCAGATTCATGGCTTGATGCAAGGGCAGCTCAGACCATCCCAGAGCGGCTCAGGTTGGAATAAAGAGGCGTACCTGCCCGTTTCTTGCGCGTTTGCGTTTGTTCAAGCCCCCATCTCTGCCTGTCTTGCTGTGTCTTTTTGTTGTTTCTTTGCTGTCTCTGCCGGTTTCTGAGTCCTGACTCGCCAGACGAAGAAGCAAAGCTACAATGGCGGATCCGCCAGAGAGCAAGGAGCTGCGATTGCGAGCGACTGATGTGGCGGCGGCGGGAGCGGCTCCTACAGTGCAAGTGCAGCGCACCAGCCACGACGACCCACAATCCAACGGCGATGGAGGACAGCTTCCTCATGGTCATGGTGTCGGCCATGGAGCCATCGACGACAACGACGACGACAGAAATAGTCACCATCAAGGGCCCGAAGAAAACATCAGCCGAAAGAATGCGCTCAATGCGACCAAGAGCAATGCCACCGATGCAAGCCAACTGACCCTCGAGCCATCGACGGTATCGTCACCGCCATCGAAGCCGTGGTATAAGCAGAGGAATCCCCTACGATGGGGGCGTATCCCCCCCGTGCCCAAAGAGCGACTTGTCTCGAGAGAGCATGACGCGGGTTTCTTCAGTAAATTGACCTTCCAATGGATGACCCCTCTGATGACGGTGAGCGCCTCCTTTGTACCCATACCTTGTACATACCTACCTACCTACCTAGGTACACCATGGGATCCGGATAAATCGTGAAAACCGCCCGGGTCCGGGGCATCGGGTCCGGAAAACCTCAAAAGTAATATCCGCTAACCTGATATCATGCACACATGTATAGACAGGGTATAAACGTCCACTGGCGCAGGGAGATATATGGCACGTCAACCCAGATCGAGCTGTTGAACCATTGACGCACAAAGTACAAGAATCCTTTAAGCGACGGGTCAAAAATGGCGACAAGAATCCCCTCTTCTGGTCTCTCCTCGAAACGTTCAAGTTTGAGTTTTGGCTCGGAGGTCTTTGCGCCCTGCTGAATTCGATTCTCCAAGTCGTGTCGCCATTTACGCTCCGTTTTCTTATCCAGTTCGCCGTCGACGCCTACGCTGCGAATGCGAACGGAACACCCGCGCCACCCATGAAAAATGGAATCGGTCTGGCGTTGGGTGTCACGGCCATGCAGCTGCTGCAAGCGTTTTGCGTGAGCCATTATATTTTCCGCGGCATGATGATGGGTGGTCAGAGCCGAGCAGTCTTGATCGCCTTTATTTACGAAAAAGCCATGGTCCTCTCTGGGAGAGCCAAAGCCGGTGATACGAAAGCCTTGACGATGCCGGGAGCCGAACGGCCCGAACAGGCAGATGACGGCGAGAAGACCGGAAAGACGAGCAAGAAGAAGAACAAGATGAACAAGAAAGGAAAGAAGGACAAGCTAGAGAAAGATGGACTGGGATGGGCAAATGGTCGTATCGTCAATTTGATGAGCGTTGATACGTACCGTATCGACCAGGCCTGTGCTCTTCTCCACATGACTTGGTCTTCTCCCATTGCGGTCATCATTACCTTGGTGCTGCTACTTGTCAATTTGACGTACAGTGCCTTGGCTGGATTTGCGCTTCTCATATTGGGTGTTCCAGCCATTACAAAGGCGATGCAGAGCTTATTTCGTCGCCGAAAGGCTATCAACAAGATTACAGATCAACGTGTGTCTCTCACGCAGGAGATCTTGCAGTCCGTGCGGTTCGTCAAGTACTTTGGATGGGAAAAGGCATTTATCGCTCGGCTGGGTGAGTTCCGAGCCAAGGAAATCCACTCAATTCAGGTGCTGCTGGCTATTCGGAATGCGATCAACGCCGTCAGCATGTCCATACCGATTTTTGCATCCATGGTCTCGTTTATAGTGTATTCAGTCACGAGCCACGGTCTTGGCCCAGCAGAAGTTTTCTCATCGCTCGCCCTGTTTAACGCCCTGCGCCTGCCGCTAAATCTCCTTCCTCTAGTTCTCGGCCAGGTCACTGATGCGTGGTCTTCTATGAAGCGGATTGAGGAGTTTCTCATGCAGGAGGAGCAAGAGGAGGATGTCATACACAAACCAGATGGTGAATATGCTGTGGAGACAATCCAGGCTGATTTCACTTGGGAGAGGACTCCTACACAGAATTCCGAAAAGGGGGAATCACCTGGGCCAGCGGCCGGTCGAAAGGGAAGCAAAAATGCAAAAGACGTTTCTCCTTCTGCTGTGTCCGCTGCTAAGACACTTGCAGATAAAGAGAGGGCACATTCGGAGGCATCGACTGCGAATGTGGAGGAGGACAAAGAGGATACCGCCAGTACTTTGGTGGAGGAACGGGAACCTTTCCAGCTACACGACATCAACTTCAAGATAAAGCGAGATGAGCTGATTGCTGTTATCGGAACAGTCGGTAGTGGAAAGAGTTCCTTGCTTGCTGCCCTGGCGGGTGATATGCGGAAGACCAATGGCGATGTCGTATACGGTGCTTCGCGCGCATTTTGTCCTCAGTATGCCTGGATCCAAAATACGACTCTTCAGAATAACATAACGTTTGGAAAAGAGATGGATCGTGATTTATATCGAGAAGTCGTGAGAGCGTAAGTCACACTTTTTTCTCAGTCATCTCCGTGCTTTTCTCGGGCTTTTCTAACCTCACCTTTCTTTTTATAGGTGCGCCCTAGAAGCAGATGTTGATATGCTCCCCAATGGAGACCAGACGGAAATCGGCGAGCGCGGCATCACCATATCCGGCGGCCAGAAGCAACGTCTGAATATTGCCCGCGCCATCTACTTTGACGCCGATATTGTCCTCATGGACGACCCTCTCAGTGCGGTGGATGCCCACGTCGGAAGACACATTTTCGACAATGCCATCTTAGGCCTCCTAAAAGACAAATGCCGCATCCTGGCCACGCATCAGCTTTGGGTTCTCAGCCGCTGCGATCGAATCATTTGGATGGACGGCGGCAAGATCCAGGCCATTGACACGTTTGAGAACCTAATGCGGGAGCACACGGGCTTCCAGGTCCTCATGGAAACAACCGCTATCGAGGAAAAGGGGGCAGGCAAGCCCGACGTAGAAAAAGAAGAAGAACAAGAACAGGCGCTTGAGCCTGTTGACATCGCTGATGAGAGAAAGAAGCGAAGAGCGAATAAAAAAGGCGCAGCCCTCATGCAACAAGAAGAAAAAGCGCAGGCTAGCGTTCCCTGGTCCGTATACGGTGCATATATCCGCGCCTCGGGAAGCATCTTCAACGCGCCTCTCGTACTGGTCATCTTGATTATTTCCCAGGGAGCCAATCTCGCCACCGGGCTGTGGCTCTCATGGTGGACATCTGACAAATTTGGCTATTCCACAGGCATGTACATTGGCATCTACGCCGCCCTCGGCGCCATCCAAGCCCTCCTCATGTTCCTCTTCTCGGTCACGCTCTCCGTCCTAGGAACCAAATCCAGCAAAGTCATGCTTCGAGATGCAGTCCATCGGGTCCTCCGCGCCCCAATGTCCTTTTTTGATACCACGCCCCTGGGCCGCATCACGAATCGGTTCTCTCAGGATGTGGACGTCACGGACAATAATCTCGCGGATGCGATTCGCATCTTCTTCTTGACTGTAGCGATGGTTATTGCAATATTCGCGCTCATCATTGCGTATTTTCCCTGGTTCGCCATTGCGCTGGTGCCTCTATCGTGCTTGTTTGTCTTCTCAGCGTCGTACTACAGAGCGTCGGCTCGAGAAGTCAAGCGTTTTGAGTCGGTGCTGCGTTCGAACGTCTTTGCTCGGTTTGGAGAAGGGCTCAGCGGAGTGTCATCCATTAGGGCCTATGGCCTGCAAGCACGGTTCGTGACGCAGCTCCGAGATGCGATTGACGAAATGGACAGTGCCTACTTTTTGACATTCTCGAACCAGAGGTGGCTGTCTCTGCGGCTGGATCTGGTAGGGATTGCATTTGTCTTTACGGTCGCGATTCTGGTGGTCACCTCGCGCTTCAACGTCAACCCTTCCATAAGCGGCCTCGTCCTCAGCTACATCCTCTCAATTGTACAGATCCTTCAATTCTCAATCCGACAACTCGCCGAGGTGGAGAATGGGATGAATGCCGTGGAGAGGCTGCGGCATTATGGCACGGCGTTGGAAGAAGAAGCCCCGCTGCACACGGTGGATATCCGTGAGAGTTGGCCGGAGAAGGGAGAGATTGTCTTTGATAATGTGCAGATGCGGTATCGCGAGAATCTGCCCCTCGTGTTACAGGGCCTCTCGATGCATGTCCGCGGCGGGGAACGCATCGGAATCGTGGGCAGGACCGGCGCGGGGAAGAGCTCCATCATGAGTACCCTGTTTCGGCTGGTGGAAATCTCAGGGGGCAGTATTACGATTGATGGGATTAACATCGCGACAATGGGCTTGTTTGATCTGCGGTCCCGGCTAGCGATTATTCCGCAGGATCCGACGCTCTTTCAGGGCACGGTGCGGAGTAATCTGGACCCGTTTCAGGAACATACTGATTTGGAATTGGGCTCTGCGCTTCGGCAGGCCGATCTTGTGCCTCCAGAGGTTTCTCTCCCACTGGAGGACCGTCCAGGCACGGGCGCGGGGGGAGAAGGATCTCGCATCACGCTGGATAGCATTGTCGAGGAAGATGGATTGAATTTCTCGCTGGGGCAGCGACAGCTCATGGCTCTGGCGAGGGCTCTTGTGCGAAACTCGCGGATCATTGTCTGCGATGAGGCGACTTCGTCGGTGGACATGGAGACGGATGATAAGATTCAGCGGACGATGGCTACGGCGTTTGAGGGAAAGACGCTTCTGTGTATTGCGCATCGGCTGCGTACTATCATTGGGTATGACCGGATTTGTGTCATGGATGGGGGGCGGATCGCGGAAATGGACACGCCGTTGGGGCTGTGGGAGGGGGGAGGGATATTTAGGGGGATGTGTGATCGGAGTGGCATTCGGGGGGAGGATATTAGAGAGGCGGGGCGGGATAGGTCATGATGGTATATATTGAGCATTATGGGAGTTAAACTCTACAGAAATGGACGAGATGCTGTTAAATGCGAATTGAGAAGTGATGGAATGAGAGCTTGTGAAGATGATGTGTGACTAGAGAGATTTGACCAGGAGATACATAGGGAGGATTGAAGAGGCTGCGCGGTGGCGGGAGAGTCGCGAATGCATGCTATACATAGAAGGGAAATGGGATGGACGGCCACGATACCTGGGACGGACCAAGTGGAAGATGGTCTGGGCTCGATTGACGTATACCAATCCTAGCAGGGATATATACAGAGGACGAGCTACTCATCGACCATAATCCGTTCGGATAAGACATCTTACACTGCTTGTGTCTTGAAGGACTTGAAAGGCTTGATTCTGCTCCGCCAGTTTTCCAATCGTTTCGTTGGTCTCGACAGTATCCTTGAGATCCGTCGTGCAGTTCCTGCATATCTTCGACTTTTCATTCGAGCTCAGTACAGTTCGAACAAGACGTTCGCGTTATGGCTCCGTTTTGAGCGTCACCATGCAGGAGCCAGTTCCCGATTGGATGGCGTTGAGAACATGCTGCGCCTTTGCTTCAAGCGTACTCGATGACTTGAGGCTTGATTCCCATGGCATTTGTTGCGTATTCTTTTTGTAGATGGCGCGCTTTCAGCGGTGACGGGAGCGTCTCTCTTGCTACTTTGGGTGGCTGCACCAGCTTCGGCGAGAGTTGAGGTATCATCAACTGCAGCAAAGGCACCAGCCCTCTCATTCCCTGGTCCTTGAGGTTGAGAAATACGCGTGTGTTCTCGGAAGCGTTCCTTGATTTCCTCTTTGCATCTGAGGGTCTCAAGGCTCCCTATCTCCCGGCGCACGAAAATCGACATAGTGCTACCCTTTGCCACTGCGGGAAAGAAGTCTGCGTGACCGCATCGATTTGATAGCCTCGGGGACAATATGTGCTGTTGCATCTGAAGAGGCTCAGTCGTCTTCAGATAGCCATGTATCCCAGTTGTCTGGGTTTCGTATCGTCTTGAGGGCGGCGTGACATCGTTCGTGTGATCACTCTTCTTCGATACGATCGTCGCTCCCTTTTTCGAGTATGGAAATGGGGGGCTACTGTTGAGATGCTTGAGGTGGTTGATTTTCACAATCATCAACCCCAACTTCGGCTTTGAGACTGGATAGCCACTCTTGAAGCGGTCTATCTGGAAGGCAGCACTTGCGCTGTAGATACAGTGATACTGTTGATTGGAGCAACGCAGTCAACTCCCGGATTTTCTTCTGTTCCCTTTCATATGCTTCGAGGTCAGAATTGTAATGCATGAGAAGCATATCGTAATCAAGCAAGTCCCTTTTGTAAGCCTTGTAGCCCTGATCCGATAGCTCTGAAGGACGAGACTGGTTGCTGAATGCTCCATGATATTTAGATGGTTCGGGAAGTTGAGGACGCGTTGGCTTGACCCGGAGGGGAACTGGGTGATCTGGATCCAGTTTCTTCCAAGTGTTAGAGTTTGTAGCGCGAGCGCTGAACGTGTTGATCCAAGTCCTCCAATCCTCTCGGTCGCGTAAGAGACATCTATTCATTTTGCTTGATTGGTAGGTAGGATTGCTCTTGAAAGCTTGATGGGGGTAGTGAGACTCTCGATTATCAACTTGTGATGCAGCCTGATGGAATTTATCAATAAGGGGATGAGATGGGTTTATTGTCGTTTTCTGCAGCGATTGTGAAGAATCCAAGTTCAAAGACATGCCGTATTTTTTCGCGTAAGAAAAGAAAGCATGTCTCGTCGCTTCACCCAGACAGTACGGAGTACAGAGTACATACAGGTACCTATGTACATAGTTACATATCTGTAGGTACCTACCTCCTAGGTAAATATGTACCGATTTACAAGTAAACACCCACAAATTACGATTCCCCGACCTCTACCTTCCTCCTAGGTACCTTCGCGCGTGACCCCCCTTGTGTAGAAGGCTTCTACAACGGCCCGTAAGCTTCTGCGCGGCCCAAAAGCTGTTCACTACATCTGTTATATTGGCTTTTTGGCTAAGCTTGTGGCTTGTAGATGCTTCCCCCAAACGTCGTTCGACAAGCTTAGGCGCATACATAGGCTTTACCGCATACATAGGCTTCGGCGCTTACATAGGCTTAGACGCATATACATATATCTAGGTAGGCTTAGACGCACACATAGCTTAGGCGCACAAACAAAGGCTTAGGCACATAAACTTTTCAAAGTGGCCAAATGGTGTGGGAGATCGTTTGTCAATTAGGTACCTAGCTATGTACCTGCCTAATTGCATAAAATATCCACGAGCCTTCGATGCAGCTATCGACTCTGTTTCGTCACCTTCCGGGGGCTGTTTCCTTATCTAGCTTGCCACCAATCGATGCGAAGCCAAGCGAGACACGACGCCGGTTCCGACCATGCATTGCAAACTTACCAGGACGCAGGAGGTGGCTCGTGAGCAACTGTCAAGCCGGATAATCTCTCACCGTGAAAAGCCTTTTAGGCCGTAACACATCGGAAGGAGGCTTATCGGGAGCCAAGCCATTCTATTCTTGCCAGCCTCTCTGACATAAGTTGTCTCTCACCAAATGACGAGTTGACTCGCGAATGTGATGAGCGACCGATCAAGGAAAACAGGTTAGGTATTTGAGAACAGTACCATCACTTCGTGATAAGCCATTGATTGACAGTCGCGATGCGTGAGAATGGGTTGACTCAGCTATCGGCAAGGTGAGCAGGCATCTCTTACGCAGGAATTCCCTACGTCCTAAGTCGGCCAACCCGAAACATACTCTGGCAACTTACAAGTGACAAGCCCCGATGAGTTTGGCTCGTATGTATTTGAAACTTGGTACCGCGGCCATCATGTCAGTAGGGAACCCTGACTTGCCTTAGTATTAGCCCATATCCTATGGCCCTTGGCGGAAGATTTATCCGCTGCGGGGGGTTATACGTACAGGCGGTATTGCAAGATCAATTCAGTGCCGGCCGTAACTTGGGACTCAGAGATTGTCCAGAGATTGAAAGCTGAGTGGCGCAAGCACGATAAATGGCGACGGCAAGCCGAAGCGTATCAGCTTCAAGCGTTGGAAAATATGGAAGGGATATGAGGCAGCCGATGATGTTCTTTCCCTCATGAGCTCCACTGACGTTTTGCCTGTGAAGCCATCTATAACGAGCAGTCGCCATATGCTCTTTCGAGGCAAATGATGTACGCAACAACAGCACGCTCTTCGCTGTCGTTGAGGTTTTTCGGACGACCTGGGCCAACATCGCTATAAGCTGGCTTCCCGAATTTCCTCAATGACACGAGCTGGCGATGGACTGCGGAAATGGAGACTTTGTGTCTAGCTGCGGCTGCCCTAATGGAAAGGGGTTTAGCGTTACCGCGGCGAGGGCGACTTTGGTCAATCAAGATATCACGCGCGGCCTTAACGGCAGGAGTGGCCTGAGTTTGAGGTGGCATGACGCACTGTGGGCAATTGTTGGATAAGTGTTGACGCGAAAATGCTATCAAGTGTTCTCGAAAATCGTGTTGTTTTGGGGGGAAAGTGAGGGGAAACGCGACGGAGCGGGTCGGTGGACCGTTCTCGAATTGGGGCCCTGTTATAATCGGGAAGTCGCACCCACTACATACTCCGTATGTAGATATACATAGGTAGGTACCTAGGTACCTACATACATACGGATTACGGAGTAGTGGGTGTCGTTTTTAAAAGTTTCACCCACAAGTAGGTACCTCTCTGGCATCTTGCCCTCAGCCTTTGTTACTCTGTTATGGACTCCCAAGCCGTGACGATTTGATCGCTCATCTCTCTTTACGAAATAGAGACTGTTGACTTGGCCAAGCTTTTACACTCGCGAACGAACACCCGCTCCTCCGCCCGCGACCTTACAAGAGACATACCAGACGTCGACTACAACTTTGACGACCGCACCACAAGCGACATGAACACTCCGATCGATGAATAAGCTCCCGACAGCCCGGCGCCCTTGATCGAGATGGATGAGGAAGAAGAATTGAACCGCCAACTCGAGAAATTATAGGAAGCTTTGCGCATAAAGCAGAACAAAGGGCACATTGAGCGCCTGAGGTTGCGCCTCGCAGAGAAACCAAAGACCCAATCGCACGACAACGAGGAGTCTTTCGCGAACTCGAGAGCCATTTCAGCCGTTATGGCACTGCAGCCTGCCCAGTTTGAAGTAGCCGAGTACGATGGCAAATCGTACGGGAAATTGAAAGCATTTATTTTGGACCTGGAGATTATGTTTCACCTTGTACCCAACCATTTCCCTGCTGAGTCCATGAAGGTGGGCTATGCGAGCAGCAGGCTCCGGGGCGGCATGGAGGAACGCTGGGTCAAGTACGCCGAAGTGGGTGGTCGAGTCAAAATCCAGGATATGACGTGGCAAGACTTTGTGGACTGGTTGTACGCACAAATGGGCGACAAGAACACCCGGTGCCTGAATGCCTTAAAAAAACTACTCGAGTTGCGGCAAACGGAAGGTCAAACCTTCACGAAATATTATGACCAGTGGATAACAGAGGAGGCGGAATACCCACGTAGGATTGACGATGAAATCAGCATTTGCCTGTTTCTAAACAGCCTCCTGCCTGAAATTCGAGATTTCATTGTTAGCAAACAATTCCCCATGGACTGGAACAGCCTGTTGAGCCAAGGTACCAGCGCAGAGATCATCCTCGGTTTTGACGATAATGACGACCCGGCAGAACAGCCACGGACGAAGCGTCGACGATCACAGTCACGATCCAGACCACGATCGCCGTCTGCGAAGAAACAGCGGTCTGGGCTCAAGTAGTCACCTGTCACCTATTGCAGATATATGCCTGACGTTACGGATGCCTGAAAAAGGGTCTTGAAATTATTGGGGGCTAGGTGGAAGTTTGTGTCCAGGTCTATGATGAAAGTCTTCAGTTTCTCGTACGATTCGCCATCGTACTTGCAACCTGGTGACTACAGGCTGCCTTAATGGATCGCGGCGGCGTTCCCTAGAGACAGCTAATGAGAATGACACATCTCGATTGTCCTAAGAGAAGAAAGAGCTCTGGGGCTTAGAAAAGGCCCTACATTCCCACACGTGATTCTTGCTCAATCTTGATTAGGTATGTATTAACACTCCCAGTGATACGATTTGACTGCATCTCAATTCCGACCTGTACGCTGTCTGCGTCCTAGTACTTTTGAAGCCATAAGAAGACGTCACCTTGAGGCAACAGCTGGATTAGACCGGGTGCTAGAACGGAGTGGCACTCAAAATTCTGCCTGCGTCCAAGCGCTGTATCCTTATGGCTTCGATGGCAAGTACCGGGACGAGCACAGGTCGGACCTAAGACGCAGTCAGATCCTGACATCGGGAATGCTGATACATAGATGATAGGTATTCGATCACGATTGAGCGAGTGGTGAAAAGTTGAAGAAGATAGGGTAAAACGCCTTTCAAATATCTCGTTCTGTACAGCGTTGAAGTGTGAGGCTTCCTCTCGAAGCCCTTGGCTCGCGTCCAAGGGACATCGATCGAGCGCAATAGTAGTTTGTGAGAGTAGAATTACTTGCGGCTTCGAGCGTCGAGTCTTGATGTAAGACAATGAAAGGAAGATTTTCGGAAGAAAAGTCGCGGCCAGTTCTGTTGAGACGAAAGCCGGGGCTCATGGATCAGACAGATGAAGCGTCTAGAGCGGCGTTGATCTAGAAGTAGTACCAAACCAGAGAGAGCGCCAAGGCGAATCGATTTTGGCATCAGCTGCAGTGTAATGGGATATGAACGATGTGAATGGCTGGATCCAGCAAACTACATAACGTCGAATTGCTCGCCTCTGAATACTGCGCACGTGACGCCAACAAGCCTAGCCAGTATTGTCTTGTAAGGAAGAACGAAGATCAAGAAGGTATGTGACGATAGCGTGTGTGTATTGGCGAAGGAGAAGAGACGTCTGCAGGTGAAGACGCCACCATCTACCTCGACATTCGCTGCAAATCTGTGCTCGAAATATAATCAGGTTCTCTTTTCGAAGCCACGGACCATCAAACTGAAGCAGGTTGCCAGGTAATGATGATGTCCTGGGACGGACTCGTTTGAGTCCATAAGTATTAACTTAGTAAGGGGCTGTCGGTGACGACATGCCCTTGGGAGTCTGTTGACTTCATGGTTGATTGAAGGAGTTCTGCCATCCGGATCCGGGTGAGCGACGAGGCCCGCAGAGCATTCCTCGCAAAGGCATGAAGAACCGCGGACGACGAGTATGCTCTTCGAGTTTGATCTGCCACTGTCAAGAGACACAGAATGTGTGGGGAAAGGAATGTTGACTGAGGCTTCTGGCCACAGCATCGACTAATTTTACTCCCATGGTATCGCCCTTCAAATTTTGGCAAGGGTTGTTAGATTCAACGATATGATATACAAATCGAACTTCGAGACAAGACTTATTTAGTGTCTTTCCAAATCGGACGAGCGCTCTTATGAACGATATAACAATGTGAAATGAGGGCTACCCTCGACAAAATCGAACGAACGATGCTTTCCCAAATTTATTCAGTGTTTCCAAATCTCCATGCGGTGCTTTGCCGAATTTGACGAGTGTTCTATACGATGTCTACATAAATCAAAAGGGGGAACACCCCCACAAATCCACTTGTGATGCCCGAATTCGACGAGTGTTTCCAATGATGTAACACGAAAAGAAAAGAAAACCAATAAGTCGCTGACCATCCAAATAACGCCTGGAACTCAACACCCGAGACGCAAAAAAGACCGCGTTAAAATCGGTTTCCAGGACTGTCCGCACGTCGAGGACCCGACGAAGGCGGCATATGACGCGGTGGAAGCGCACTTGGATCGTCCATCAGAAGATCGTCAAGGTAGGCGCTCGGAGGACGCTGACCCGGAGCGAGATTCATGTCGAGCGAACTCGCTCTCAGATCACGTCGGGCTACAAATTGCGGAGAGTCTGGAGGAGTGACGTCCATGTTTTGTCGAGACAGATTCGCATAGTGACCCTGTGAATTAGGTCTAAGGTTGGACAAGCCGATCGAGTTGGTCTGGTCGCCACCTCCCGGGGAGCTGGTGCCCGCGGCATAGAACCCCGAGGGTAGAAAGGCAGATGTACGATTCGAAGGGGCTCCCGCTCCCGCTCCGGCGCCAGCGGTTGGAGAGAAGAACAAGTTGGATTGGCTCGGTATGCCTGATGGAACAGAAGCACGATTCGCCCTGCGCACGCCGCGGCCGGCAGAAGCAGCTGAAGTCGCACCTCCAAGGCCGCCCAGGGACATGGACGACGTTTGATCAGAGTATTTGTAAAACGGCGCAGGTGGCGCAGGGAAGCTGGTCTTGTCGTCACTGACGTGCTGAGCCAGAGCAGCGCGCTCGACAGATCGGTGAAGCATGAGGCTGGCGAAGCTGCGCCAGATAAGCAGAGCCAAGCCCAAGGCACCCAAGATGGCGCCTACGACGATAAAGACGGTGCCATCTGGGAGAGTGGACTGATGCATGAATGGAGCGTTCTTGGTAGGTGGGACGCTCGCCGGAGGGTATGTAGGAATCACACCGGGACCTGTCAGGGTCGGAAAGCCGGTCAAGCCGCCACCAGTGCTGGTTTGAGGCCCGCCGGTGATGGACATCTTGCCCGTCGCTTCGGTGGTAGGCTCATTAGTAACAGACGATGCGGTATTGGCAATGGTCGACGATGGCTTGTCCGAGGCGGACACTGAGGAGCTTGTTACGTCGGCCGTTGAGGACCCTTGCTGGGCGGCGGCCGAAGCCACCAAGAATCCAGTCGAGAGGAGGGCGGAAGACGCGAAGAAAGAGGTGAGGAGCCTCATGGCGATGATGGACAGCGTGCAACGAGGGTTTTTTTTTCGCAGCAAAGATGTTTCAGCGGAATCGCGGATGATGGCTCGCTGGGCGTTCGGTAGTCGTGATCGTCCGGAACGAAGTTTCAGCACAAGGGCGGAGCGAGGGGAGTTCCTCTGTCGATTCGGTCTCGTTGGTTGGCAGTACGTAACGCACGGACAGGAACGAGCAGACACACAGCAAGAGAACTGAGGGATGGTGCTGTGCAAGCACCGCGGAATAATGCAAAACAAAAAAAGAAGATTAACACAGCCGCCAGCAGGCACCAGATGGGCCGAGCAGATGTGTATTCGTAGAATCGTATGTATGATGTCTGAAGAATGGCCAAGGCCAGGGCGAAGTCACCGAGGGCAAAGACCAACCTGACTGCACTCGCCAAGACCGTCTACGGTCTGGCAACGGCTGTAACCAGGCGGCGGAGCAACGGGGGATTATGAGCGGGCCGACGTGCGCCGGGAGAGCAGCAGGGGTCGCGGGGCAGGCAAGTGGCAGCCATGCGCCTAATTGTCATTGGCCAGTGGGCTTAGCGGTCGCCGGTTGCCAGTCGCTTAGAACGACCCTGCAGAGGGGGCCCACTTCTGACCCGTTGGCTTGTCACTGGCGGCCTGGCCAGTGGCCACACTGCACCAGTGCACAGGCTCAGCCGCTCAACTTCTCAATTTGGTAGAGCACGTGACATTGCACACGCCATCTTTCGAGCTGTGGCTACCTGTAGTATTACTCCGAGTGAGTCGGTGACCGACCGGCGCGGAGCTTCGTCATCCACCCGAGAAGCAAACTGACCTGTGCTGCTAGCCAACGGGACGTCTGCACATTCGAGCTCCAAGCTATCATCAGTTCGTTTCCCACTACCACGAGAGCTGCGAACCTGACCGCCACCTCGATTCCATCGTCTCACGCCCCCGCGCAGAAAGAACACCATGGAAGAGGATAGACTGTGGAAGTTCGGCAGGCCCGAGTGGCTCAACCGTGTGTGGGCGCGCAATTCGGGAGTCTACGCCTCGGGAGCTCTGGTACGTTTCGCGTTGCGCTCCTGGCTGCAGCAGAGGATCTTGACAGTTGTCGATTCCGGCACTTGCACAGCCGCGGACTGGTGATCAAATTCTTGAATGTGCTAACGTCCGTCGGGGTTTGGGTAGTTCTCGATCGCCTTTTACGTCATGCTCGATGCCGCCGTCTGGTCCAAGTCCTCCAAGAACGGTTCCAACGTGCACGTCAAATTCGTCGACTGGCTGCCTCTGATCTTTTCCAGCTTGGGCATGCTCATCATCAACTCAGTGGAAAAGCAGCGCCTCAGCGCCGACTCCTTCAGCTATAGCGGATCTGGCGTTGCCTGGAAGGCTCGGGTGGTCTTGTTCTTGGGATTTGCGGCCCTTGCCGGCGGAATGGCTGGAGGTGTCACTGTTTTTGTGCTCAAGTTTGTCGTTCCCGGTGTGGGTATGCCCGCGCTGAGCATGGGCATTGAGAATCTGGTCAGCAATGCGCTCGTTGGCGCCAGGTACGCATGATGTCCAAGTCTGAGCTATGACATGTGTGAAAGTGGCCTTTATGCTAACAATTGAGCAGCGCTGTCGTGCTTTGGATCAGCCAGAACATGGAGGATGAGTATTCGTACAACCTCTCGATATGAAATTCACCGATTCAGAATGGGCGGCCGATATGCCGTCATCCGAGCAGGTGCTTGGGGGCATGAACATTTGTGGTCTTGGCCGTTGGCATAGACGTGTAAGGAGAGAACCGTGATGCGGGGAATATGATTCGGGCGGTATGGCAATGTGCTGATCATGCGAGCGATGCTTTTATCTATTTGTGCCTATGATCGTCGTTAGGAGTAGTTTACGGCGACCTAGCCTCAGACGGCGATGGAATAGGTTTCGAATTGGGGCCAGTTTTGACAGCTGGAGCTTTACCGCTGTTGGGCCGCTGTTTGGAGTGAATGACGTGACAGTTGTGTCATAACTGGCAAAGCACCACCAAATCGCGTCCAAACTGAAAGAAATTATGTAGTCTCTCTATGCCAAAGATGCGAGATGCGTCAAGATGCAGAGTCCCTACTAGGTACATTAGGTACATACATTATACATACCTGTTACATATGTATGTACATACCTCCTCTTGGAGGTACATAGGTCCAGGTGGTAGCCACGTCTCCGTCCCATCGTCCGCCGACGGGCACCGGTGAGTCGTGAGTCCGTGACTCGTGAGTCGTGACCACTGACCACTGGGCGGCCCACTATTCTCTGTGAGGTAAACAACACGAAGACCGCGAAAGAACAACAACAGCAGCACGACAACGACAAACAACAACCCAAGTCACGAGTCACGACAAATATTGAGACTGAATCTTTCAGCCTCTGATTCAGGTCCGCGAATCAAATCCCTTTCTGCCTAGCCACGTACCGCTCACCCACCCGTGCGCCTCGTTTCTGTAATCACGCGTCAACCTCCTTATCATTATAACACGCGATCCTCCCGCCTATACCTCAAGAAAAACCCAAAATCGAGCATGACCTCCAAAAACCAAGCTCCTCAATCCGGTACCACGCGCCCTCGCGTAGCCGCCGCAGCCGCAACCGCAGCCGTAGCTACCGCAGGCGGGCGGTCCAACCTCTTCCGCAGCCAGCTGACGCGCATGCCAACAGCCGGCTCGTCCAACTCATCAGAAAACACGGTACGTCTGGACGTTGAAGTCCTCTCTGACACATCGGACATTGTGGTGCGGAATCAGCAGGGCGAGATTGAGCTTGGCGATCCACCGACGCCGGAGATGGAGGAAGGGGATGAGCAGGTTGAGGACAAGCATGAGACTGAGAGTGCGTACTTTTTATATCCGCATGCCATGTTCCCTGTTGTCCTCTTTTGTTGTTCCATGATTTCTCTGTTATGATTACCATTTCACTTCTCTCCCGTCTTAACTTTACAAGCGATGAACGCGATTTGATTAACGCGGCAACCTTGATCGGGCAGAGGAGAGGCAGAGACTGGCAGAGGCCTTGAAGCGTCACAGCGAGAATACTCACGCGCCACCGGATCAACAAGAAGGTGAGCAGGGCCTGGGGCGTGCAAAGGATGGGTGCAAAATTATGCGAATTTGCTGACTTTAAACCGCTTCTTTTCTTTTTCTACGTACAGAGCTTCTTGAGGCGGTTAGGGCAAGCTTGCGCGACAAAGTTACTGCTCTTGCGGACGACAACTGGATGTTTGAACCGGAGGATCAGCTTCGGTGATGATGTCGTTCGCGAAATGTGACGACGTCGGTTTCCGACATTGTGATTCATGTCTCACTCCCCGAGACGGTGTTGCTTCAGACCTCCTCCTCGTATTATCTTTACGACCCGGCTAGATTTTAGGCATGTGATTTGCACGCCATGAATGAATCAACGAAATCACCCTTCGCGCCTTTGCCTTCATCTGCAGCTCTCATCCTCATTTTCACCACTCCCTCGGCTCGGGTACCTATGTCTAATCTAGACCTTCTGCGATGGGGGCTTCGACGCCTCGAATGCCTTGCCTCCGCGGCAGCTGAGTTGTAGCACCACCGCCACCTCCGCCGAATAGACCGCTCATCATATCCATCAGGGGATTGCTCTGTCGTGGCCTCGCAATGGAGAAGTACATCTCGGCAATCATTTCCAACGGCTCTGCCCATCCGTGGGCCTCGTCAATCTGCCTCGCGTACTTGGACACCAGGCCCTTGAACACCTCTGGTGCTGCGCGCTGGATCGCCAGCAAGAGAAGGCCCAGAAAGTTGAGCAGCGGTAGGCTCGGGAAGACGCGGATATCGGCACTCGCGCTCGACACGCTTTGCACGCCGAGGCCGGGGTTGTCGTCGCTTAGAGCACTGGTGAAGAGGCGGTAGCAGGTATTTGCGGCGCGAACGTTGCCGACTAGCAAGTACGGCAGCACGGCTCGACCCGCAAAGTGTGGTGCGAGGTGAGCCTCGCCTTCTTTGTACCAAGCATATTCCATCTTGAATAGACATTCGGGTGAATCTTTTGTCCCAAGGAGCAAATGCCTCTCTGCTTCGTATGTGTCGTGCTCTTCGGCGTATAATGATCCTGCGACGTGGTGCAGTTCTGGGTCTCCGGCTGGGAAGTCGCCAAATTTGGCTGACCATCTGGAAATTCGCATTTGAGTTAGCTTTTTTCTCAAATATGCTTTCCTTTGTGTGCGCAACCAGTAGCTGAGAAATGAGCTGAGAAATGCATCCATCTCCTACCAAAGCTTTCACCCTATATTTGGAAGAAACATGATTAAACTCACCCCACGGCCTCGCTGATAAACTTCTTCCGCGTGGGCTCCTCAGCATCAAACAACCGCAGACACGTCAATATCCTGCCCTTGGCCGCAGCTTCGGGCTTCAGCTCCGCCTGCTTATACACATCCACCATCATGATGCACAGATCGCCACCGCTGCCGCCTTGACCAGCCTTGAGTAGCGACTGAGCCACGTTGGCGAGGATGTCGACTGCCGCATCCCAGTTCTTGGTCTTGATGTATCGTGAGGCGGCGACGCGGGTCTGCTGCTGCGCTTCGTAGTAGTCGCCTTGGGAGATCTTTTCTTGCAGTCGAGCGACAATGCGGTCAACCTTACTGGCCATGGTGGGCGGGGAGGCTGAAGGGTTGAGTATGTGTGTGTGTGTGTGTGTGTGTGTGTGTGTCTTATAATGCTGGTGCTGGATGGTGACGACGCAGTCACGAAGCCTGGAGGTGCAAGATGGAGTGGAACTTCGAAGCTGGAAGTGGAGGAGCTGGGGGAGCTCGTGACTGCGTGCCTACCCGGTAGCAAAATCGCATCCCACTTTTGTCCAAATCCGAACACAGACGGCGCACGCGGTACATACAACTAACTTCTCTTTTCTTTACACATTGGCATGTACACGAAAGGGTAGGAATTATTGGTTCTATTCATTTCTCTTACAGCTTTCTAATGGGTCCTTTTCTTCAGCTCAGACTACCCTCCTCCAGGCGTCCACAATCTGCTCGATGAATCCTCCATCCAGCACGCGCAACGATTGCCTGAACGCTGGGCTTGCTGCTTCAGAGACAGTCGTGTCAAACCGGAGAGGACCCTCTCGCTGCGTCTGCTTCGTCCAGAAGCCCAACAGCTTTTTGCTAGGGTTAAGCGATAACTCGTCGGTGCTACTTGCCAGACGATCAAGCCAGTCTTGCCAGGAAAGAATTTCGAAAACGAGTCCCGCGTCGCGTAGAGCGGGCAGGAGGTCATTTTTCCAGGAAAAGGCACGAGGATTGACGAGATTGTAGAATATCCTGTCCCTACCACTGCTTCCGTCACACGGATCCGCGTTGTATCCCTCGACGGCATCCAAACCAGCAAGCTGCACCACGGTATCGGCCAGTGTGTCGGCCTCGATCCAGTCGCACACATCTCGACCAGGACACAAAATGGGCAGAGATCCAATCGAGCCTTTGCCTTGCATCGCGGCTCGAATCATGAGTGGTATGGCCTCGCTGGGATTCCAAAGCTTTGCGCCCCGCCGTCGCCCCGGGACAATCTGTCCGATTCGCAAAACCATGGCCGAAAGACCATGATTCTTTACGGCTGACTCGATTATGCGCTCTCCTACGAGCTTGGACTGTGCATAGCCGAGCTCTCCCCCCGTGTCAAGGGATGGCATGGCACTGGACGGGATCACGACCGGGCCCTGAATCGCCTGGGCGACTCCGATTGAGGAGCAGAACTGGAGACATACTCGATTCTTGGACTGCATGCAGAGGGAAAGCAAATTGTGCAGGCCTGCAATTTGCGGCTCAAATGCGGGGAGAGCTATCGTAAAGTTGACGGCCCACGCGCAGTGAATGATGTGCGTAGCCTCTTCTTTGAGAGCTTCGTAGAGATGCGGTGGCTCGATACCGAGGTTGTCCGCCTTGGTCAAGTCATGATGGACGCAGATGACCTTTTCCAGCGGCAAGCCTGCGAATCCTTTATCTTGAAGGGCAGCAGCCAGCTGAGACGAGGCGACCGCGTTATTGAATACCCTGTGATGTGGGCGAATCAGGGCGTATATCTTGTGTACTTTCTTCGACGCTATTAGTGCGGCGAGAATATGAGATCCGAGGAAGCCCGTTGCGCCGGTTAGCACCTAAAAGACAGAGCAACGAAAAACAACGGCATTCAGTCGGTCAGCCAAGATTCCGTGTAGCAATGTGTGCTACATATATTGGGTTCGATCACGCACTCACCACAACTTTTGAACCCGACTTCTTTACGTTTTCTTCGATTTTGGGAGGAATAAAAGAAAACCTAGAATACTTTGCGATTAAAGCTTGCATTTCCATTGTAGTATCATGCAATTGTCTCTTCTGGTGGCCAATTCCAGTGCGAATCGCGCATAGCCTCTCCGCCAGATTCCGGGCATTGCCGCACTCAAACGCTATCATGGTCGTGCATTGCTCCTCATGGCCCCCGAGATCAATATTGCGCAGAATTTGGCTCCGAAGACGAGTAGCCTGCAGGCTGTCCATGCCCGCGGAAAAGAAGTCGGCGTAGGCATCCGATATTGCGAATCCTTGCGATCGAACCGCATCAACGATCCAATCCCCCAGAGCCGATTCTGATAGTCGCAGAGATTGCGATCTGCCGTGCAGTCCGACGTGATAGGCGGCTTCAATTTCCTTGGCAAATTCGCGATAGACTTGCGCCCGCTTGATAGAGTTCTTGTCCGTCATGGGACATTCGCGTGTCTCGGGCACAACGACGACCATCTCCCGCATCACCTGAGAGAAGGACTCCGCTTGGCTGTTTGCTTCTATCACCACAGGCCAAATAAGGTCAACAAACTCTTCGTCGCTCACTCGTCGTCCATCCGTGTGTGCGTCCACAGCCCTGAACAGCAGCAGACCCGGTACTTCCCGATCGATACCGAACATGACGGCTTCTCTGACCAGTGAATGCGCCTTGACGCGACTCTCAAAAGGGAGAGGCAGCATTTTCTCCCCATTGATGAGCGCGATGCGATCGTCCATTCGGGAGACAAACTTCCATGCATTGGGGATCTGGGGGTGCGGCTCGAAGAGGTCGCCTGTGCGCCACGAGTTCGGCTCTGGCTGGTCCGAGTTGGACATGGTTTTCCCCTTGTGGCCGGCAAGCACCACGCATTCGTATTGGCCTTGGTCGACGAGCTCAAATCGTATGTAGGGAACGACATGGGGAGGCGGCCTGAGGTAATTCCACGCCTTGTCCTCCCGCGATCTGTACGCGGAGCTCATCAATAGGCCCGTCTCTGTTCTGGAAACTCTCCGTGTAAGCGACGGAAATGAGAACCGAAAACAAGCGGACAGAGATAACGAGGCTGTGATTTGAATGACACGAGTGAAAGGAACGAAGAAAGAAACGATGGAAGGATAGGAAACACTGGGAATGGAAAACTAAAACTCACGACCCGAATTGCATTCCGAGGTGAACGCCGCGCTCCGTCAAGAAATTGCCCACATCATCCGGGAGCCTGCTTCCTCCGCTGCTCACAAAACGACATCTTCTCAGAGCTTCGACTCCCGCGGGTTGTTCTGCCAGCAGTTTCAGCACATAAGGAACCGTCCACATAATGTCCGGCTGCGCTTCCGTGAGTGCAGCAGTGACGGTAACGTGAGTCTGGGGCACATGACCGCTCATGGCGAACATCGTCCTGCGCTTGGCAAAGGCCTGCATGTAGGACATCATGCCAAGGGCGTGAGAAAATGGCAATGTAATGAAAGCTGTCGCATCTTGTGCGTAGGCAGCTGCGGCTAGGAGCTTCCGATGGCTGTAGTCGATGGGCGTGGGGAGACCGGTCGAGCCCGAGCTGTGTAGGATGATGCATTGGCGATCATATCGCCCGGCATCGATCATATTCGGTACGTCTACTTCCTCTACATCCTGGTCGTATTCCTCCCTCGTCAGCAGCAAGTGCAGCTTCAGATTTTGACGCAGAGAGTGTAGCTTCTCTGGAGGGAGACTTTCACCACACAGCAAAACCGTTTCTTTCTTATCCTCTTCAGGGCTCTGCACCAACTTTAACAGGTCTACCATGGCGCGGGGGGCGAGACGAGGCGAGATTTGCATCGGGATATACCCAAGTTTGATGAGAGCGAATATCGTGACGAGGTAGTCCAAATCGGTCGGAGAGCAAACCCCGACGACTATCCGCTCATCAGGCCTCTAAAATCACAAAGAGAAGGGGTTGTCAACATCAGTTTCGTTCCAGGCCATTGGCGATTGAGCAACTCGCATGGAAGTGAATGAATGTCCCAAGGAGGCCAGAAAGGACGAACCAAGACAGGGAATCCCCTCTCGACAAGAGTCTTTGCGCCACCGTTTATGAAGCGATACAAGGCCGCGCCGGAAAGGCGTTCAAAGTCGATAACTCCATCCCTTGATCTGGGAAATGCGACCAGTGGAGTTTGATCTTCGTCAATCGCTCTTTGGCGAAACAATTGACTAAGAGTCCATATTTCCTGGGTCTCGACTGCGACTGCTGAACCCATTGCTCTATGCGCCTGAGCACGTTTTTGTGTCTGCGACAAAAAATCGCCAAATTCGTATCTTTCGTTATTCGTAGATGATCTTGTTCTTTTTTTTTTTCAAGACTCATCGAGAAACTTATTCACAGCCTTTTGAACATTATCGAGAGGACAGTCACAAGTGTCATCAAGCTATCAGCCTCAATACCCTGCCCCACTATCAAAAG
Source organism: Claviceps sp. LM84 group G4 (assembly GCA_018360345.1). Taxonomy (NCBI): domain Eukaryota; kingdom Fungi; phylum Ascomycota; class Sordariomycetes; order Hypocreales; family Clavicipitaceae; genus Claviceps; species Claviceps sp. LM84 group G4. The sequence goes on along the minus strand of SRQH01000419.1, from coordinate 2,781 downwards.
GTAAAGCCAGTCATTACACGGGTTGTTCTTTTACGAATGATCCGCCCATACAAGGAGGAACGGAAAGGCAAGCAATTCATGCGTTGGACATTGACTTTACCACGGTTCCGTTCCCACCCCCGTATCGGCGGCATCTTCGTCGCAATTGGGGCGTGTGGCGGGTTACGGGCAAGCCCTGGGATAAGCATGAAGGAGGCATCGGCCAGGGGAGGGGGGGTGTGCATGAACATGAAGATGTGATTGAAAGTTACATGGATGATGGAAGCCCGGCTGAATTCTTCAGGAAGAAGCTTAGATAAGATGGAAGGGCCCAGGGGCAAAGGGTCACTGGGTCAGGGGTTTCGGACATCGGAACTGCAAGATAGTCTATAGATAGGCGAAATGTAAGTATTTACCTGTACGAAGTTCTACGAACAAGTAAGCACCAAGGAACTTTATTAACTTATTATCCTTGTCCTGAACCAGCTATAGCGTGAGTAATATAGTTTCACTAACGAGTACTTTATATGATGGATCCAGAAGTTAGGACCGATTGGTCTTCAGGCCCTCAATCATCAAGAGATCCAGCGAGACCTAGCAAATCTGGCAAACAAGGTGCTCCATCTTTCCACTGCATCTAATTTATTCCATTTCGAAGAACAAACTCCAGAAGCATCATGTACCTATACGGTCTCTACGTTCTACTATCTAGCCACCTAGTTTCCCAGTCCCTTTCATCCCTACCAGTCCCGAGGGGTCGCGTAGAGCTCCGGCGCCAGATAAATCTGCATACTTAAATCATTCTTGGTGGGATCCTCCTTTCTACCCAAACAGATGAAGGTAAAAAGGCCCGTCTTGTCATCCAAGCTGCGATGCGTGCTGTTAAAGAATGGTTAGCATCTATGTGACAGCGAATCATACGAACAGGCCCAGATATATAACCGTGTTCATGTATGTATATACATACAACCACGTGCCTTGGAAACAAAATGCAAAAGGTGAAATTAAGTGTTAAAGAAAAAAGAAAAAACATACAATACACTCTTTAGCTGTTCCTCAAAGGACCGCTTAGGCACAGGCCAGTCATATTTTTGGAGCCATTTGTCGAGGCCCCGAGCAATGACCCCATCGTTGGCTGCAAAGTTTGCAGGATAAATTCCGATCTTGGGCGCCGGGGTGCGATTCGAATTCGAGAGGGAGAAGTAGATACACGTCATCTTGCGGCGAAAATTGGTGTAGTCCAAGTCCGGGTTTACCGTGTGGGATCTGCCGTTGCCTGTCTCGTCGCTGGGTCCGGTGAAAGCCATGAGATCCTGGAACATGGCCTTGTTGTGCTCAGGAGCAGGGACGCGTCCTCCCAGGGTAAAGAAGTCCCATATCTCATCGAATGAGTTCCCAGGATAGCGCAGGTAGATCTTGAGGCGGGACTTTTCGGGAGACACAAAGTCCGTGGCGAGGTAGCGGGCACCCTCCTTCCAGCTCTCAGGCTTGGTGGCCAGGTATTCATCAACCATTCTGAGAGAGTCAAGCAGGACGGGATACTTGGCAGAGATGTCGGGAAGCTGGTGGATGGCATCGCAGATTGTATGCCAGCGCGTTTGACCTCTGGCTGCGGCAGTGTGGCAAGGTGGGAAGTAGACCTTTGCCATGGCAGGCAGGGTCTGAAGCTCGCCATTCTTTCCAAGTGTTGATGGTGCCGCTTTTGGTTGAATGTCAAATCCGACGACGATGGGAGTTTGATGGCCAACCTGAGCCGCGAGCTCGAGCTGCCTCTCCTTGGTTTGCTGGGATTGGTCAAAGAATTTGAGCAGAGAGCGGTACCAGGTATCGTCAAAGCCGAGCGCTTTGCCAGCCAAAGTTCCGACTAGCTTGCGCGTGCCAGACGTGGATAAGACGCCCTCACCATCGATCTCTTCACCATCGGCAGGAGGCGCTTTCAGATTGGCCAAGTCGACGCCGAACCGAACAGTTTGCGAGGAACCGGTGCTCTTGAGCTCAATACTGTACTCAAAAGGCGAGCCGTCCCAGCCCAGGCCACTCTTCTTGGAGGCAGGCGTAACCTCATCTCCGAGCTGAGTACAAATATTTTGGCGGAAATACGAGAGGAATTCTCGCGCGACGTGGTCCGGATAGTTGGCCTCTTGCATCAGACGAGCGAGGTCGTGGCCGCTGGTGAGCCACCAGTAGTCGGCACCAGTCCGCTGTCCACTATGATCATTGTGTGTGGGCTCTGTTGCCTGCTCTATGCGGTCGATGGAGGAATGCTGCTGCGAAGAAGCCATGACAAAGGTATTTCTTTTTTGGTGTTTGTTTCGTCAATGTCTCACTTATTTCTGAAAGAGTCTGGACGAGATGTATAAAGTGAAGAAAAATGGTCTGGACAGAACGAAAGAAGAACTTGTAAGAAAACGATGCTGCGTATACTTGTGCAACTCATCTTGGCTGATATGAGGATGGGAACATGCTGGCAAAATACAAAAACTCGTGCCCTGAGAGATAATCAGATTGCCACAGTAAGACGAGGCAAAGCAGCATATGGAGTAAAGGAATACAAATGCACTTCCCGTACTGACAGTGCCTTCGTTGGAAACCCTACCTACCCCTGTCCCCCCGGTCCCCTACCTAATCCAGCCGAGCACGGGCGCGGACCGAGGGGGGTGTGTGGAGGAGAGAGGAGAGTGGGCCCACCAAACAAGGGCGGTCCCGACTCCCGGAGTTCCGTACCCTTTAGTGCATTAGGTACATACCTGTAACATAGCGAGCGCCGAGCGGTGTGCGAAAGGGGGGGGGGGGGGGGGGGGG
>SRQH01000418.1:0-25205 GCA_018360345.1 Claviceps sp. LM84 group G4 | reverse complement strand
TGGGGAAAACTGGCTTGTATTTAGAAGAACCCGGGATTAGCCCTGCACACCCTAGTATGCCCAAAACTGGGACGGAGTGGTGTAAAATACACAACAACAACAACAACAACAGCCTGGCTTGAAACTGGGACGCAGTGGTGTTAAATAATTAACAACAACAACAACAACAAGCCTGGCTTGACCGCCTCTGACTCACTTGTTTCGCGGCCGGGCCTCTGGCAAACGGTCGCTTGAGTTTCAAACTGCGCCCGAGAGGCACAGCTGGTGATGGCGCTGACGCCGGATAGGTACCACACAGACAATTGTTGTTGTATGTACACCGAGATGCGGGATGGTCTCTGTATGAGGGAGGACTGGCTTGTATTTAGTAGAACCCACCCGGGGATTAGCCCTGCACACCCTACCTAGTATGCCCTAAACTGGGACGCAGTGGTGTTAAAATAAACAACAACAACAACAAACCTGGCTTGAGATGGCTATTACGAATTAGACTTATAAGTTGTCGCATGAATCACTGACCTGGTAAAAGGAAGGTCAAATAGATGGTCACGCATACGGCCGTTGAAAAAAACGGTCAGTAGAGCACATCATGCAATGGCTATCAATAAAGTGAGAGTTACTCTTGCTCTGCTCGTTCGTCTGACCGGCTGTGGACGATAAGAAGAAAAATTCGCGGAATACTCTGCATCAATTATCATATATATCTAATCTCGTGTATTTGAAACCCGAGTCGAGAAAGTGTAGCATGCCTTTCGTCAATCTCTCTGTTTCTGTTCCTGCCTGGTCTCACAATCGCCATCGTTGAATCTCTTCCTCTCGTTTGGCTTAACGAATCTTTCGGTGGCCATCCGTCCCTGTCCTCGTACAGATGCCCTACTTGCGACTAACATATGGAAGCCAACTTGGGACGAACATTTCCACGAGTCTCTAAAGCTGATAGGTTCATCCCGCTCACGTGTGAAAGCGGTCGTCAAATCTCCAGCAGCCCTCTAGGCTCTGAGACTAATCCACCAGGAATCACCACTCGCCGCACGGCTGGCTGGTATCGCGTCCAAATGCAAGACAATAGGTAGGTATGTAGTAGAAATTAAAATTAGCGTAAGACGCCCCGCTAGATCATAAACACATTGCCTCAGGCCAGGAAGAATAAGTGAAACTTCGACACGAGGTCCCGATAGTCAAAAGCCTGCTAGCGCGTGTGTCAAACAACTCGTTCCAGTTTGAGTTACTCATAAAAGGTCATGAAAATGTAAGTGATCATCATTTCTTGCAGGGATTCGTGAATGTGACATGAAGGATGAAGGCGGGTAAAGGGACAAAAGAACCGAGAAAGAAGAGTGCGTGAAAAAAAGGAAGGCAGAGCGGGACGAGAAGCCGAATGAATATGGAGACTTATGAAACCTGAAGCATCATAGACGCATCGTCGATGGTAATCTCAGCCATCTTAATAATATAATATAGAGAGTGAGGATTAGGGAGATGGCCTAATGGAAGAAAGATCAAGAGGGCAACCGGGCCCACATGCAAAACCGCAAGACCTATGCGTCGTGCGAAAGTGTTGGAATCAGTTCAGATCATGTTGCCATTAACGCTGATCTCAAAGCCTTGGGACTTCTGTTTGATGGCTTTTGCAAGCAAAAGCTCTCGCATCCAATCTATGCGTTCATCACGGTTCGTTACAGCAAAATGATGCGTCTTGCCCGTCCCATTCACGCCCCGTGACGGACCGGTGTCACTCCCACCATTCATGACGCTGTCTCGCTTGCACAAGCGCAACAAGCCAGGATTTTTGTCTTGGGGAACCAGCTGAAAACTGAAGGCTCCCACAGGATCGCTCTTTTTCCGGCCGTGGGAGATACGAACGGCTTTGAACGCAGCACTGAGCTTGGACGAGGATGCAAGACTTGAGCAAGCGATGGCATAGTCATCAATGTCGATGTACTCGAGGGTGCGGTCCATTTTCTTCGCATCCTTGTGCATATTGAGCCTGGTGCCCTTGAGGGTGAAGTAGCCGTCCTGCCACTCGTTACGAAGCCAACGACTTTTTCGCTTCTTCATCGGACCTTGACATGTGATGCCATCTGGGGCTACTTGGGTGCCACTGGCCGGAGTGCGACGGAAGGATGATGGAGAATGAATGGCTTCCTTTAACGCTGGGCGGTTTGAGGAAGACCAGGGAAGGTTGAATTTGGGAGGGGTTTGCTTTAGCTGCTGCTGCGGGGCACCATGGACAGATGATGAGCCCTTTGGAAAAGTCGACTTCGACAGCTGATGGGCAGGGATATCCTCATTGACGACAGAAAGCACGGAAACTGGTGTTTGACGACCTGATGTCCGTGACTGCGAGCGTGAATGGGTATCATACTTGCTACCAGACGCACTGTGATAATTCATGTTAGGAGGGACGGATTGCGACGCATCACGGGCCACGGGGCCAATAGGAACTGTCGTAACGGGAACATCCATATCAGAGAACGGCGTTCCAAATCGATATGGATATCGGAGCATTTCCAGATCCACCGGCATCGGCGTGGTGGATCTATCCATACGGTACGGCACGGGACCGTCCGGCTGTCTCATGCTTTGCGTTGGAGCTTGTCTCTGTCTCCGTCTGTGTTGTCGCATTTGACTTTCGATCGTCGGCGAAACTGTAGATGCTCTCGGAGGGATAGATCGATGTGGCTGAAAATTGCCAGGAACTGAGAGCTTGGGAAGGCGGCGCAGACCTTCATGGACTGGCTTGAGAGCCGGCGCCAACTCAAAAGGAGGCGTGGGAGGGACATGGTTCGTGTTTCCTGACTGTTGCTGGAAGTTCAAAAATTGGCGAACGTTGTCTTGAGGGTCCTGAGCCTCAATGTTCTTGACTGTAGCTTCTTGAAGATACTGAAGCGGTGGAAGTCCACCAAGTCCCAAGACGTCTGACGAGGCCACGACAGACGGGACTGCATCGGACATTGGACGCACGACCTTATTGGGATCAATGGCCCTTGCCGTGTCGGGGTTACCTACATCACCGTAAATCACGACGGATCTCCCGCTTTTCGTATTGCCAACTGGGCAAAACTCCTTGAACACGTGGATCTTTTTCTCTTGCTGTTTCCATGTTGAACAAGCCGACCCCTTGGAGCATTGGTGCGGCTTCGGGATGACCTGTTCTATGCCAATGATCGATGCTGACTCCGCGGGATGGATCGGGTCCTCCTCTGCAGACAGTATATGGCCGCCTTGATCGCTGTGAGTCCTCGTCTCTGTGCGAGCCTCGTAGCTTGGGGCATCTTCAATCGGGGTTGCTGGACGCGATGGAACAGGTCGACTATCGCAAAGAGCTTGGATCTGATGCCATATCTTGGTGCGACTGCCAAATGATTGGATTCCGAGGTGCCGCAGATCTTCAAACTTCAACGTGATGAGAATGGCACCATCAACATCGTTTTCGAGGAAGCGATCCGCCGTGGAGGACTCGAGGCCTGAATTGAGCAGTGACTGAGCCACCATTGCCGGTGTCCACGACGCCAGTGGCGAGGACTCAAGCTCTACATCCGTGTACTTGAATGGGCTGCTTATTGTTGGAGGTGAAGGCCTAGCCAGCAGGTCGCGGAATCCGAAACAAGTCTGGGGGGCTAATGGTGAAAGTGTCAAAACATACTCGCCATCCGCCAGGGATGAATCTGCTGAGTTTCGGAAAAGGTGAGGGCCATGCGGACCCTCTACTTGCTTGGAAGTGTGTTCTGGATAGTATTCATGGCCCCTACTTGACCGTGGTGTAGGGGCTTCGTCGTATGATGAAGCAGTGGTAAAGCTTGGTGGCCCAGACTGGTGATATGAAGCGTATAAGCGAAGGACTTGGCTCTTGGCTGCGGCGACGTCACAGGGAATACATACTGATTGTAAGCTAGCGCGAGGTGAGCTTTCCTCAGTCTCACTGATGAACTCGTCATCAAATTCCATATCGACAAACTCAGTGGCGACCGATATGGGCCGCGGAGTGCGTGTATTCTTTCTCAAGGTGAAGAAGGCGTCTTTAGTGGACTTTTGACGCATTTCCTCGCACATAGGGCCATTCCGAGGCCGATAGCTGGTGTATTCCTAAGGCGTTGACTCGCGTCAGCACATTGCGGTGGTCAGGATGAAGCTACAAGAATGATTTACCATGAGCGCAACTCGTCGGCCTGCCGTCGGCCTGAGTGACGTGGCGGAGTTGTCAATGGGCTTAATAAACGAATTGGAAATGGCACTATATTTCTTAAGGCTCAAATCGGCTGTATCTGTTGCGAGCAAAGGTAGCGGCCGTCGGCCAGCGGTTGGATAATTGTCCTTGATTTCCTGATTATTCTCCTTTTGCCCCTTTTCCTTTGCAAAACCCGGCCACTAAATCTCGAGCGACGAGATGACGACTGTTAGATGACGACTGTTGCCGTGATACGAGGGATGTGGCCAACGGCAAAGACGAAGACACAGATGAGAAGAACCCCGTAATAATGGCCAAATAGCTCCGGAAACTGCAAAAAACTATGGAGAGGGGGAGAAAGTCGCTGCAGGTAGTGAGTGGCTCATGCTTCCATTATGTATAATAAGTGCGCGCCGTGCATGTGTGTGTGTGTGTGTGTGTGCATTGCGGGCCCCGATTCCTTACCCGTTCCCGATCTGATGTGACCACTGACGGGAAAGTACTGGACATAGGTACTGGAAATACTGGGCATACTGGGCAGAGACGAGAACACAGAGCCGACCTACAATGAAATAGCTGCCCATGGGCCGTAGACGGTAGATGGCGTTGATGCCTCAGCGGCCCGGCCCCGTCAAGCGACTCAAGAGTCATCGGGTCCTTCTGCTGACCCCTGGGCGCTGTCGGCGCGAAGGTGAGGAGGACAATTGGGTGGCTGGGCTGCAAGATGCCATTGCCACCGGTGATGCTGCATGCCGTACGCGGCGCCTGAAGCAATGGTGATGCGAGGGTTTGTCGAAGGTGGTGCTCGTACCATCACGAAACCATGGACCCTCCCTCCGGCCCCCAGCCAATCATCATCCCTCGCATGCCGCTTCATTGCCAGATCTGAGATAACAAGGCGGCGGCGTGCTTGGTCTTTTGGCACTTTGCAAAACATCAAGTTCTGGTAATAAGCGCCCAGCCGTCATGATCGAGTCTGATAGGCACTCACGAATAAAGTAGCTACGGTGCGTGTCTCCTGTCCTTCCATGTCGTGCCAATCGACATGCGCATTGTGTACATCCATTCGTCCAGGCTGTTCCAGCCACGCCATTGCCCCATGAAACCCAATTTCCCCGTTCTCTCGTCCTCTCGCTCTCTCGCTCTCTCGCTCTCTCGCTCTCTCGTTCGTCGACACGCCGTGACGCCGCAGCCGCACACTTATCCCGCCGATCTTTACGATTCTTGGCACCTATGATCCCATATCAACCAATGAACGCCAGCCAGCTTCGGTGTTGGTCATTTCTCCGAGATGATCCTGTCGCCAAACATACACAGTGGATGTAGACACAGTAGGTATGCGCCAGATACTTCTCTTCATTGTTTTCAAATAGCCCACCCTTGGCTTATTACTCTACGGAACAGGCGAAGACGAGACTCGAGAGAATCTTCGGTGGTTCCCTCTTCATACGCAGCCATCAGAACTACAGAAGTGCTCGCAACACATCTATATCACTTGACACTCTGTGTGCGACTTAACGAAAAAATATCCTGTTCTCTTGGTCGTAAACCTGTGAGTTACCTGCTATTGATTTCTTTCGAGACATGATGCCATTTCTGAGTACATATCTTGATTGTTCTATCGTCTTCAAATCGTCTAGGTAACTGTCTGTGACGCATCAGGCAGGCACCCATTCATTCAATGACACATGCAACGTAGCTTCTTACAACAGATATACAGAGTATTCGTACATGTTCAGCGTCAGCCCGTCCCGGCCGAGGGAAGTACTCCGTACAAACAGTCAAGCAGCCGATGCTGGACCCGCTGGCATGATGATAGCCCATGCCCGACGCATAATTAACGTGGCTACGAAAATCAGAGGCTGTGTAACCAGTGAACCACACGTACATAGGTACTCCGTAAAGAGGATGCATATTCGTGCTTCACATAGGATTCATTTTCCGTCATGGGCTGCATTCCAGCTGTCATTTGTCGATTATCGTCATACGGCGTACGGCGTACTCCGTGAGTCCGTAGAGTCTCGACTCTCCGCTCTAGCCTCTAAAAACCTTCAAAGTTCAGGCGCATCACATCCCGCAAGAACGTCAATTCAATCCTCGTACGGAACTTCCGTCAGCGATTGCATGGCGCCGCTTTCACTGTGAGCCCCTCAATAAGGTAGGTCCGCGGATCATGCGAAGCGCACACATATTCTTTCTCAGCCAAGAGACCTCCCTTAGATTCCAGGTCCTCGCAGGCTCAGTACATCCCCTCCAACTTCCAAGTGTGCGCCCCTAGCTTCCCCAGCCTCCAAATCTAGCCAATCGGTTTACAAAATCGACAACCCAACACTCCAGCGGGGCACCTCATGTTACGCCACGACCGGGGACTTGAAAGATCTTCCGACGCAGTTTATGTACATATGTACCTATGTATGTACCTATCGAGGGCTGGGTTGAAGAAGTTACCGAGAGCAGATCGTATCTGCGATTCGCCTACAGAGTACAGATTGATCTGGAAACGAATACGAATACCCCTGCCGGTAGATCTCGGCCGGCCGCCGATGACATTCCGCCACGAGGTCCACGTGATGCGTTGATTCAATCGACTTCTCAATTGCATCGAAACATCGAAACGCCGAGGCAATTCGTCTCGCACCTAGGATGGGGCCATGATCTTACTGACATGAAAATGAGCAACAACACAGGTCCGCAAAAGAGATCATTACCCGGCGCACCGTACTCCGGCACCAAGCCTTCGATATAAACTGAGGAATGACAGCGTCGTACAAACGGTATAGGTAGGCTGGCCCTTAGGTAGTTACCCGAGCCTCAACAAGTCTGCCCCTCTCAAACTTAAGTGCTTGCTTGAACATGGTGAGACAAGGCGCCACCAGGCGATCAATTGCTTTTTGCTGGTGGAGACGGTCACGACTCACGAATCACACCGGACATTGAGTTTTACCCAACGATCGGCACTTGCTGCGGCCGCGATATGTATGTAGTGTATGAATGCGGATCAAGAGCCACACGAGTGTTTTGAGCTGGACCTGCCTTTTCTGGTCCAACAAGCTCGCGCTCCAATAATTATTTCTTATCGCATTTCCTAAGGGAAACAAAGACAAATTTGTAACTACATACGGAGTACACATATAGCAATATGGATATCAGTCAAAAGCTTGTTATCGGGCGGTGAGGTGCTTCTCGAGACGATGCACCCACCAACTTCTCCATCTATATTCGAGACAAGGCACGCCATTGTGCTATCGTGGATCGCCACTACAACACTTTGTGAATTGTGGCGCCTTCATAATGAAACTTGCTCAATTGAAGTATTTTTGGGGGGTTGGGGGGGGTTGGGGGGGGGGGGGGTTCTTTTCGTCTTATAGGGGTCGTGATTGTAATCATCCGACAGTGTCGTCATCAAGTATACACGTAGTCTTGGTTTTTGACTGCAGCTTAGCCAATGAGTTCACCGGTCGGCAGCGGTGGCCGACCCGTCACCCAAAGACGCCGGAAACTCAAGAACGGAAGGAAAACATCATAAATTCATGATACATATGCCCTTTGCTGTAACGGGACGATACGGAGGTCCCTTGACAGGTACGCGGCAGAAGCGCGGCATGGAAGCAAACTCTGCAAAATTTTGTTGAGGTACTTAGTACGCAGAATTGATGCTTATGTACTCGTAGCGACTCAAGAGTCTTTGCCTATGCACTTCAGCCTTCAGGTCATCAGCGGTGGCCATCCTGTCCACTGAAACATTTAACATGAATGATGAAAGCATTCAACATATACCAAAGCCTTCATGGTTCACCGTTCGGGCCGGGCTTCGGCGGCGTAACGGCGTTCGCATGCCGGCGACGTTATGTTTCCGTTGCTAGCCTTGCCGGGTTGCAAATTGAGACTTTGAGTCACTGAGTGTCACCATCCGTGTCCTATTCGTAAGATCATATCATGCATGAATCAGCATAATGCCACAAATACAATCTGGCGGTCAATACTCAAGAGGAACTACATAGAGAAACTGGAATTAATTGTCGCTCCCGACACCCACTTTGCCACTTCGCCACTTTTTGCGGCGCGAAAGGCAGCTGAGGAGTGGGATAGGTACCATGTCAGAGTCGCAGAATTTGGAAGAATTCATTACCTCTCAGGCTCTCTCCATGAGGGCTTGCTTCTTGGTGGTGACCCTTTTGGCCCTTTTCGCATCTTCATCTTCACCCTGGCCTTCAGGAGACTAGGAGTCAATTTGGGAAATGCAAGCTACCTTACGCAAAGCGTACAGAGTATGTATATAGCGTGCATAATCATTCAACCATATCCAGGATACGATTGTGATATCCAACCCGTACGTACAAAACTGCATGCTGCTCATGTATGATGTATCACAATAAGATTATTAAGCGAAAACTTGAGTAATGGCTAATTGTGTCCGAGGCGGTTAGTCGTGACTCGTGAGGTCGTTATTCAGAAGTTTATTCGTGTAGTGTTGCCCTTAGTTTTGGCTTCTTCTCCAGAGTCCAGACTCCCATTGTTAATCAATGCATGGTCGGGACTCGGCGAAGCACAATACACATGATACATTACGTAGGCACAGACTACAGACTACAGACTACAGTACGTTGAAGAATCAAGAATACAATGCTGCGAGCTCAGCCTGCGACTCTGTCTCAGATCTCGCTTAAGGCAATCAAGAGAGACTTTCCGACTTTGAGATCATTGAGAATTAACTTCGCTCCGCGGCTCGCCAGGCGCGAAACAGTGAGAGCGAGCAACTAAGAACTTACATCATGACTATGAGCCGTTGTGGTGCTTTGGGACCACGGGTTGATCATTAAAGCCCTCGATACGCCGTGCAGCCTGCAGACAGTAAGATGAGTATATTTGCCATGACGAGATTTCTTATCGCTTTTCTCACACCAACCTCTCTCGCCTCCTTCTTCCATTTTATTGAGTATAACTATTATATAGCACAGAACAACACGCAAGTTCATTGCGCCATCTCTCGTGTAGCGTCAGAGAGTTTTACAGCGTAGACATATATAAATAGCCACGGCGGGACATACTCACGCGTCTTTCCAACCCGTGACTCCGACTCGATGTATACATTGTACAAATCACAGTAGAAGGCAGAGTGAAGAAAAAGGACACCGAGAGATTGTGCCAGTATGCCTACCAAATTAGCCCAATGTACAAATTTTCAGAGAAGGAGCTAAATTTGAGGGTAACGCTGCACGCAAACCCCATAGGCAATGGGCATGCTATTCTTCGTGGATCGGGCCCGTCCCCTGGTCCCCATTCTCAGCGCTTCGAGAATCGACAAAGTCCCGGGCGGGCGGCGGCGTGGAGCTGATGCAGTGGCAGTGATGCTGCGAAGATGACTGGATCTGAGGGATCTGAGGCGATAGACGACGAGAGAGAGCAGATGCCCGGACTTGGCTGAGTTATAAATGGGGATCCCATATTCCATAGAAGAGCTGGATTTGCTAAGTCTTGGCCACGTGCGCCCGCCCGGCGGCGGCGCCGCCCGCACGTCCTAGGCCACCCATTTTCCCGCAGCTCCTTGTGTTCGATTTTCCTCTCCTGTTCGATTTTCTCCCTTCTGTTTTCTTTTTCGTTTGTCCCTTTCTTCCTTTCCTTTTAAGTTCTCGCCCTGTCTTGTAATTTCTTTATTTGTTTTTATTTTCGCCCAGCATTTTCCATCCTAAGTTTCCGTGGACCATGGTCCATGGAGAATGTCGCACACATGCGGTGAGTGACGACTCGAGTCTCGACGACGAGTCCTCCCGTTCGGCGCAAATACTCCGAATGTGCTCCGTAGCAGACAACTACCTATCTATGCACCTACTCCGTAGGGCCTAGGTACCTATCCCATCATGTCCGGAGTAGGTACAGAGTACAGGGACTACCTAGTACCGGTTGACTGGGTATGTACATAGGTAGGTACAATAGGTACCTAAGGCAAAAGTCCCCTTGTTCCAACGCCCCACTGCGCACATGGCTTGCCCGCCCAAGACGATATGTAGCCTGTACGGAGTAGGTATGTATCACACCAGGGGGCAAGGTGGTATGTATATGTACTCCGTACAGGCTCAGCAATACGGACTCACGCAGTATGTACGGAGTACCTAAGCCAATCTTTGATCATAAGGAGCCCTCGGTTAAGCACAGACCCCGGCTCTTCTTGCTACGCTATCGTCGGCTAGGCCCGCGGCCCCTGCCGTTTCTGCACATCCCAACCTTTTCGTCACAATGCGGCGTCGAATCACCGGCTGGCACCTACCCCAGCCGCCGCCGCCAGCGAGCGGAGGGTGCCAATGTACAGGGCTACGCCACATGATTGCACACTCACCCAAGACAACACATGGATCCGCTGCCATTGCAACTTTCAGCCCGCACATCAACAATTCTCTTGTCTCTTATGAGCGGTGCGTATCAGGCGGGACTCCTCGCAGCAACGTGCTACCTAGATACCTACTGCTTCTCCGTATGCCTCTCCGCTCTGTCTGAGTTGATTGTTCCACGGCAATACTCCGTATGCAGTGGAGAAACCTGTTCTGTCTCGTTGACGGTTGACCCTCCTACATCCTCCGCCAGTACATGTACGGAGTGACGCTCTGCGGCTCTGGTGTACCCTGCGTGGCTTTTGTAGGTACCTAGGTAGCCTCCTACGGGCCACTTGTCCATTTCTCTCGCCTCATCAGCAATGAGTGTCAACGTGCACAAGAGTCAAGACCAGACTCAAGACGGCCGAACACTAGTTTCTGAGCACTCTATCGTTCATTTGCATGTTTTCTGAGAGATGGTGCGGCTAGCCGCTGCGCGTTGCGAGCGGGCGAACGTGCCAATTACTAAATACGTAGTATGTATGTAGTTCTGAGGGAGCAAAAGAAAGTGCCGTGTTACGTCAGACCGGTTTGCCCAAGACAATGTTCGGTCCCGCACTGGCTACAATTAATACATACATACGGAGTACATACTCCGTACGGAGTGCATTAGCAGGCTTGTCTCAGAGGGGGTTCCCCGCGTCGTCTTCCGGCGTCCGCTGGCGAATAACCCCTCACCGCCGGCAGGTTGTGAACTTGTGAAATGCTAACGTTGATTGACTCAGACAAGCCAAGCCAGCCCAGCACGGCACGCCGCACAAATCCATGAACAGATATGAAGTTAGGGGCCTACTCGGAAATCAGGGACATGAGTTTCGAAATACTTTTGGAACGTCTATTTCTGGAAGAAATGCTCAGATATCGGACACTTTCGTCATCGAATCATTGTGGATGCAAGAACTATGTAAATTTAGGGGAGAAAAGCCGAGCATCAAGATTGTTCACATTATCTCGAGTCTTATTCAGCTACTGCGATGGCAATCAGATGGAAACTGAACAACCGCCGGCAGCAAAGAACGAGGAAACGGAGTGATCAAAGGTCCCCATTCCGTGACTAGGAGCATGCTGCATGGACCCCTGCCGAAAGAGCCCCGAAGTCTCTCCTTGACGCATATCCTGTCACTTGTCACATGCACAGTCATACGTGCAGAAAAGAACAATCATCACATACGGCTTCTGATGATCGACGTTGCAAGATTGTATTAGCCATAGGCACGGCGACACAGAAATGAAATGTATCTTCTCAGTCAAATTACGAGCATTACTGGAATGAATGGAGGGAGAGACACGTTGCATAACAGGTTTGGTGTACTCGAGAAAGAGCACAGCTACGGTCTACCCCCTCTGATCGTGTTCAGCCCTCAACCACTTGACAAAGGCGAACTAGCCTGTGCGACACCTGGGTGACGAGGCCGATCATTGATTCATTTGCCAAGAGTCAAGACAGCAATTTGCAGGAAATCATTTTCGGTGTTGCGTCACGGCAGGCTGCGAACTGCTAAATGCCTACTTTGCGCTGCAACTAGCACTGGACGATGCAACAATGCAGCGGCCTTTTGTTGGCCTCGGACAAATAGACGGCTGGGGCAAGATCTGCATTCAATAGGAGGGAGAGTAAGCGCGTGTACCTGTGAGTGCGTGCAGCAGTGAAAGCTAATGCAGAATGAGTGCATGAGAGTGCATGAGAAGAATAGGGAGCATTAGGGCTGTTAGATTTACGGTATGGAACGTTAAGGACGTACAACATGCTGTAATTCACCCCAAACGTTTGTGACTTGATCATGACAGTGTCATTAACCCATGAGCCCCACTTATACACGTGAGATCCACTTATATGCCAGATGCTGGTCTCCTATTGGTAGAACGCATCTTGGGCACTGGACAGCATCTGCCATCGGCCCATCGCGAGTCTTCGGAGTCTTCACGACGACTCGGAGGAAGAGGCCATGGCAATGGAAGATGTAGTCTAGACGAGCTGATAGGTGCTCAATTCTTTAGGTGAATCGAAAAGTTTGTGTTTGTGCGGGCCGATGGGCATCCCAATTGACGCATGTCGGGCTGCCTCGGGCACCCCAGCCGCCCAGCGGGGTTGACCCAAAAAAAAATAAGTGGGTCATATAGGCGATGTAATCTCAGTTAGATACGTAATTCAGTCCGTAACTAAGGTTGCAAACATCGTTAAGTACCATTACACCTAACAGCCCTAGGGAGCATAGGAGCGCACGCTGTTGGGGTGGCATTCGGTGTCAAGGTGAAGATGGTAGTCTGGTAGATGGTGACATGGTGACTTGAACCTTGTCATTCGCTGCCATGGCCGTGAACATCACTACCTACCTACATAGCAATGAGCTAGGCTGGGGCTGTCGCGACTTCCTCTTTTGGACTCTGACATTCTAGTCAGTCCTGTTCTGCTCTTTCCTGCTCTGTGCTGGTCTTGTTCGAGCATTGTGCGTCACTGTGTGCACGTTAAGGAGCCCCCCTGAGCCATTGTCGGAGGCGCAAAGTCGGTGTACATACCTCATTGGCTGGCCTCCATAAGCGCAGCTTTGCGGATTTTCGCGTGCGACGTTGGGCCGCCGGGACTGGAGAAAAGTGTGGGTATGTAGTTCTAAAATAGATCCAAAAATAGATCCAGTCCGGGTCGTCTTGTTCATCATGACCAGGCTTATAGCCGACAGATCGGGCCATCGTCAAGTGTGAGCCATGAGATATAAGTCTTGCCCACCCTACTCGGATGTCAAATTTAACCCTCTTTTGCTTCTCCGTGTTGTAGAGACGGCCACGAGTTCACAGTGTCGGTGTTTTATTTTTCTATTGTTTTATTTTTACCCTCTTTTTTTACCAAAACCCCTGGTCGGGTTCATCGTCTTTACATTACACGATTACATCATCAATCCAGTTCTCATTTTCTTTGGATTGATCAGAGCATCAATCTGTATAATCCATCTGTTCAGGAAAAGAGACCAACAAGCAAGCAGGACTTGCTTCTTCTCGAAACCAGCCATTCGTTGGAGCAAGCAGCGAGAGCCGCCGAATATAAAGTCTGGAACAAAACCTTGGGATACCAATAGAAAGTACAGGGGAGGGTTATTTGAGAACGAAAGAAATCAAGAAGACGAAAAAAGAGCACGACTCACGAGTGCGAAAAAGCTTCGGTCGATTGCAACGTGCTCACTAGCAACTAATATTGACAGCCCAGAAGGCAACAAACTAATTCAATAATTTCGAAAAGGGGAATCAACGGCGGAAAGCCCTTTTGCTCAACAATCGCATCAGCATTGAGGGAAATCTGAACCTGATAGTACAACACCGTGTTTCGCGGCTCTGCGCACGGAGTAGTACACCCCCCCCCCCCCCCCCCCCCCCCCCCCACGCTCCCGCTTGTTCGGGCAGTCTGCTTATTGCGCAGGCTGGGAGTCTAACGGCACACCCTTTTCGTCTGGCGGCCCGTTCCACACCCCTGACGCCCTCCGCCGCCACTCTACGGAGTAGGTTGTTGCCGTCTCGCAGTCTTGGGCCGACGGGATCGTTCATGACAGCCAGCGGCCGTACAAATGCTACAAATGCCATACTCACCCCCCGATCACCGCATCCGCTCAAAGGAAGCTCCTGCAAGTGGTGCAAAAATGGCGGCTGCGCAGATGCCCAAGGCCAAACTGGCCTTGAAGGCGAGCAATGGAATTTCCAAATCAAAGACACAGACGCACCGTCGGTCGAGAACAGGTAAGGAACGATCTGCCTCTACAATGGCTCCGGAGTCCGGCGGCTAACGTTTGCACCATCCCCCCTTATATTCCCATCTCCGTTACTTTTCCTCCACTCCCAGCAGCTTGCCCATCCACTGTGTTGCTGACCAAGACTCTCTGTGTTCTCGGCAGGCTGCTACACGTGCAGATTACGACGCAAGAAATGCGATGAAGGAACGCCCATGTGCACGGCTTGCAAGCACCTCGGCCTGCAATGCGAATACAAGCGTCCCGTCTGGTGGAGTAACAACGATGCGCGCAGACAGCACAAAGAAGACATCAAGAATGTCATCAAGCGCAAGAAGCTGGCCGAGAAGTCGTCGGGCGCGATGCACGCCTCGGTCAGTCCCCCGCCCGGCCTGTCGCACTCGCTACCCACGCCGGCGACGCTCTCGGACGCCATGAACGACACGCGATCGGCGTCAATTGATTCGCATTGCTCGGCTTTCCACTTCAACAGCCCGCCCCGCGGTACCGCGCTTGGCACAGAGCTTGGCACCGAATTTGCGATTAGCACTGGGATTAGCACCGGCTATAACACCGGCTTCGGCACGGACTACGGCACCGGCTTCGGCGCCGACTTTGGCATCGACTTTGGCACCGAGCTCGGCACCTGCCGGGGGCTCGCCGCCACATACTCGCCCTATGAGGTGGACGTCAAGACAGAGCGACAGATGTTTGTCAACGATGTACCGACGCTGCGCGAGGCGCATATTGCCACCTTCAGTACCTTGCAGACGCCGCCTTCGCCGGGTACCGTGCTGCCAGCAGACCAGCTGGAGGGAGCGTGTGCCTGGATGGAGCCTGTCGAGCATCGCGGCCATCGCGACCATGTCCAGGAGACACTCGATGTCCACTTCTTCGACTTTGCCCACGGCCCAAACAACCGCTCGCGCAATGTGCACATTGAGCTTGAGGACGGCGACCAGCGGCTATTGGATCATTTCGTCCACCACGTCATGCCCATTATTTTTCCGATTCTCGAGGCCAACCAGCACGGCTCCGTGGGCTCCGACCTGATGCTGCCGGCGCTGCAGACCAATAGCGTCTATTTGCACTGCTGCCTCGGCATCGCGGCCCAGCATCTCAAGGTGCGTGCCAGCCTCGCGCCCGCCAGCTTGGGGGCCGTCGCCACGGACGCCGATCTGGATGCCGACATCATGAAGCACCGCTGTGCCACCATCCTCACGCTCTGCGACCTGCTGAAGCGTGACGAGGACCACCAGCAGATGCTGGAAGCCACGTTGGGCCTCATCTTCCTGCAGTGCACCGTCGGTCGCATCGGCGACGGACTCCCGGACATCGCGTGGCACCAACACTTCCAGGCGGCCATTAACCTGGTCCAGAAACTCGACCTGCCCTCTCATGTGGTCAATCCTGCCGGTCAGGTTGGCCCGGTTCCCTTCAACATGGCGCTGGCGAGCTGGATCGACATTCTCGGCGCCACGATGCAAGGCACTCCACCTGCGTTCGCAAACACATATCGCGACAAACTGCTGTGCCTCAATTGGCGCCTCGGCCTGCGCGAGCTCATGGGCTGCGATGACCGCGTTATGTATCTCATTTCGGAGATTGCCTGCCTCGACTGGTTGAAGACCAGCGGCATGGACGAGCTCACGCTGTGCCAGCATGCCGAGGGCCTCGGGAGGGAGCTCACGGCGACCGAGGCTGACCAGGGCTGGCCCAAGATGCCATACAGTAGCAATGGCACCTTGTCACCCAAGCAGCTCTGCCTCAACATCACGGCGGCCTTCCGCATTGCTGCCCGCATCTATCTCGTCAGCCTGATCCCCGGCTTCAGCCCGAGCCAGGCTTCCATGCAGGGGCTAATGGAGAAGCTTACCATGGTGCTGCAGCTCATCCCGTCCGGGCCCCATGGCTACGACCGCAGCATGGTCTGGGTCTATCTGATGGCGGCCTCGGTCGCGTTGCCGGGCAGCTGCTTCCGCGACTTCTTTCAAGATCGCGTCGCCCAGCTTGGTGATGCAGCAGCCAGCTCCGGCTCATTTGGCCGAATGGCGACTATCGTTCGCGAGGTGTGGAAGCAAGCCGACATTGTCGCCCAGGTCACCTTGCCCGGGTCCACCATTTCGGACTCCATGTATCCCCACGTCAACTGGCGGGACGTCATGCAGTCCAATGGCTGGGACTTTCTGCTCATCTAAGTCACCAGCGGTGTTGGTTTTCTCTTTCTTCTTCTCTTTGCCTTTCTTTTTTTCCTACCTCTCACTCTGCTCCTCATTCCCTGAATCCCTTGTTCTTTTCGTTCTTGCTCCCCTGGTCACACTCCTCCCCAAATTGCTTCTATACTCCCTCTTGCTGTCTCGACTCTTTTCTTCACCTGAATTATACTATCATGCCTCCTTTTGGTTTCGGGGAACCCAAATTTGTTTTGTTCTTGAAGTTTTCCATTATATACCCTATTGGCGATGGGATATATCATATGACACAGAAGGAAGCCCGCTAGATTATTGCCGGGTCCTTTTCTACATTTCCTTTATGAATGGTCTCCGGGAGAGGAGTAATCACTACAAGCTGCTTTTTTCAGGCTTGGTCATGTTCGGTGGAATCTGTCTTCTCGGGGAGCGCGGGCCATCAAAAAGAGGGCGAAAAAGATCTGCAAACTTGAAACAGGAGTAATATGGTTTTGGGGAATGTTATTATGTTGATGACGAGACGATCTATGTGGGATAAATGATCTGGTTTGATGGAGCAACGAGTAACGCGATGCATTTCCGTCTCGTGTCTTTTTGCCGCGCTTCCTTTATTTTCTTTTTCTTTTCTTCTTCTTCTATTCACGCTATCCACGAGAAAAGCAACGATTTGTCCTTCTCTTTCCTCGCTATTACAGCGCTGATGCACGAGGCTGGTTTTGGACAACTGAACAAGGAAGGAAGGTGCTGGTCTGCTTTCTCCTGTACTTTTAATTATGTTTTTATGTTAGATATGACCCCCATGGCTGGTCATGTAGACACAGGACTCCAAAGTCGGGAGATGACTCCGTCTGAAGAGAGCTAGTCAATATACGAGATCCTCACTGTGACATTATCTTTGTTCATGTGATAAATTCTGTGCCGCTATGGCAACACGCAAGGTTCTGTGTTCGCTGAATATTCCGCAGGTACAGTGGCCCCGCAAAAATAACACAAAACTGCCTCCACTTCATACATTTCAACGGGTGATAAACAAGTTATTGATGCAGTCAATTATTGAGAGTTCATGATATAATAGACCCTGCTCAATGAAGCATTTTTTGACGTTTTAATGGCACAGTTGAAAAAATGTGAAATAAACAGGCGTGGTGATCCAAGAGGGGTCCGATATGGCGTTGGGCGTTATTTTTACGGAGGGACTGTACCTGGTACATACATCATAGGTACCTATGGTGTTCTTGGCTGTGGTGTCACCTGTGGACGTGGTTAGTGGCGTTGATGGATCCACTTTCGTGCGTGCTATGATCTATCACAACTTATTACGTCTTTTCGGCCATCTGTCCATCATGATTCTGCCGCGACGTTGCGTTCCACCGGCAGACTGTGCCGTTCATTCCCGTGAACAGATGGATTTCTCGCCACGTCATGCTTTCAGGCAGTGCATCAGCAAGCGCTGTGGCGCTGTCCACGGAAATACCCAACATCTGATACGAATATTATTCAATGAAGCGCCATTCGCATGCATGCATATGCCGCCGGGGCCTCAGGGCCAATCGATTCACGCTTTCTAAGCGCTTCCCCTTTCCCGTTCCACTTGGCCTGTTCATAACTTTATCGAGCTTTCTGGCTGGCGTCTTCTGCCGCATCCACCGGCCGGCCGCTTAAACGCCAGCCGCCAGACGCCGTGGAATGCAAACTGCGAATACAACGGGGCCGGCGTAATGGATCGCAGTTTTCACCAGCGCGTGGCGTCGGCTTGATGATGTTGCGTGCTCAGGACCTGTGGTCGCAGCCGCCGGCGGCAAGACGGGCGACGTCTATGCTAGGAACACCATCTGCGTTTTCTCGTACCGCCGGCCTCAGCCAGTATGACGGGCAGCCGACATATCGCGACTGCCGTCGTGTTATACTCGTTCCCGTCATGAATCTTCATCTCTGTCCATTGTCATTTTCGGAGTCGTGCGATTTTTTTCCTGTGTTCCGCTGCGTCACCCACTGGCTGGGCCCGTGAACAAGAACACGCTCGCGAACCGAACGAAGCTCTGCCTTTCCTCTTCACTGACTCGAATTAGCTGAACGAGTACCTTTCCCGTCCTTCATTATGTTCACATTCTAAATATCCTGTCTCGCAAATGTTCACGCTCCGAATCAAAGTCTCGCACCATATCAACTTGTGTTGAGCCACTTGGACAGCAATTCTATTCTCAAACCGCCCACCTTACTTATCTTATAGCGCAAAAAGCCTACTCCTGGAAAACGAAAGACCGACAAAACTCGACCTCTATTTGCATCGATTCCTTAACTTAGTATGACCCGGCCGCCTGCTTCTCTTCGGCTGCTCTGCCTTTTCGCAACGGTGGCTTCCTCTTCGCCAGCCATATTTGCTCGCGATGATCAGTGTGCTGCCGAGGGCCTGCAATCATGCTCCTTACAGGGCCTCCCACAATCCTTCTGCTGTGAGCCGGATAGGATTTGCATGGCCTTGGCCGGCAGTTCTACCGTCATGTGCTGCCCGAAGGGGAGCTCGTGTGAGGCAATCCGGCCCATCACGTGCGATATTGAAGCCCAGAACCCTGTTACGAACCTCAGAGCACCCATCAAGACGCTTGCGCAGATGTCAAAGCTACCAAAGTGCGCCGCGAATTCTTCGTGTTGTCCATTCGGCTTCACCTGTGCGGAAGACGGGAAGCTGTGTTTGAAGGACAAGGACCAGTCGCAGACACCAGAAGGCTACGAAGCAGCAATGAGCTCCCATGTATCAACAGTCGTACCAGAGTCTACAGGCGCGAGATATTCTTCTGCGACAGCTGCTGTTGAGGCTGCCACTGAGATTGCAGCTGGGACTACAGCTAGGACTGTGGCCGGTATTGCAGCTGGGACTGCTACCGGCACTGCTACTGCTGCTACTGCTGCCGAGACAAGCCAATCAGCAGGACATGAGGGACTTGGACCAGGCAAGACATCCATAATAGGCGGCGCAGTAGGAGGTGCTCTCGCTTTGATCCTCCTGAGCGTCGTTATCTTCTTGTGTGTCCGCAGCCGCAAGGGAGACGCCAACTCGGAGAAATCATTTCCCTACAGCCAATCGAGCGGTTCCCGGTTATGCGGTCAGAACATCTCGGCCCCCATAGCGAATCCCGAAACAGCCTACCGAACTGACTTCATTCGGAAGACGCCATCCACGCGGTCATCAAGTTCAGGTCACCAGGCAAGCCGGTTCTCGCAGACGCCCCAGCTCGGACATGCACCACCCGTGGACCCAAGACTCTCGATACCCAATCCGTTCGACTCACCCACATCTTCCGACCGTTCCTCTACCAGATCAAGATACTCGGCCGCCTCGGACCACTACGACCAGGTGGTGTACACGGGCCAAGTAGGCGCGAAGCTCAAGCCGATTCGCACACTGACGCCCTCAGCGTTGCGACAGTCCCGGCGAATCTCCATACGAGACTTTGCAGACGCCAGCTCTCTCAACGGCAATGGGAATCACAACGCTCAAAGCGATGCCTACCGGCAGACGTCGTTTAGTGCTATGATGGAGGAAGCAAGTATGGGGGACGTTCACAGAGGTCAACCTTACGTACCAGGCGGTATAAAGAGGCACGTCCCTGGCACAACACCGAGAATATAACGCCCCGCAAACCATATTGTCAAGGAGTGTGAACGGCACGTTGAGACTTTCCCTGAAGAACCATTTCTCACAAATTTCCAATGTATAAATGTAGCTTTCTTCATACCCATGTACCTTAATTCAAACGCCCCATACATAATGCACTTACACATCACATACACACTTCTCAATGAGAACGGGATCATCTTGCACATCACGCACACTGGCTGTGCGTCGTGCATGGTTCTTTGTTCTTGTATCGTGCGGGGGACTTGTTCCCGTCACCGGGGGCAGATGGGGTGATGATTCCCTCGAAGCACGTCCCTCTCCGTGGCATAGCTGGCGGCATGTTCAGCGTCACCGCACGCTGGATATCCGTATGCGCGGCGCAAAGATGGGAAGAGAACGAGATATTTGCACGGCTTCCGCAAATTGCGTTAAGCGGGTGCAGTCCTTGTTCTTTGCGCGGCGAGCCATGGACGGTTGCTGAGACGCCTGAGAGAAATGGTACAAGACGGACCATGTAGCCTAGTACGTAATCGGACAATATCCAGATGCCAACCCTCCCTCATGTCGTCCCAAAGGGAATCATTTGCATATCAGCATGAATTTACTTCCCACAGCTTGCAGCGCCCTTGACTTAGATGAACGACTCATGGTACGAAGAATGTGGGCATTGAGCGTTTGCAATCTCACCGCGGGTGTTGTAATGTGATATAATGCTATGCTTGTAGCGAGCGTCCTGTCCAGTGCAAAATCTTCAAAATCAGATCCAAAAATGACAATAGAATTCCCATCTTCTTCTAAGTCTCACACTCTGGTATCCTATCCAAACGATAACTCATGTCTCGTAAAATTTAGGCCGCACGCAAAATCTGTACCCGCATTCCCTATAATTCCATCATATACTCACCGGCAACAATCTGCCAACGCCATTCCGATCTTCGCAGGAGACGCATCATCATCCCTTGGCGCCCAGCCACATATGTGCAAATATGCGCGCCCCATCTACATCATGAGACACTTGTTGCTGACCTTCGGCTGCGAAGGCGTCAGTACATCATCAACCCAACCAGAGCCATCACCAACGGCCTGTTGCTCATTGGTCCTCTTCTTTTTCTTCTTCATGTTCCATCCCCTCAAGCGCGCGTCTTTGATGTTCTTTGCAGCACTTCGTTCAGCCCGGCTGCGACGCCTGTTGACCCCGTTTGTCGTCCGCCTCGACGAGTTTGACGGCGTTCTTATCCACATGGGTCGCGTGTCAGAACGCATGTGAGGGACGTGAAGTGGCTGGCTGCTGTAGATATTTTCCAGGCGCTGAGCCGTTCCTCCAGAACTCGAATAGTTGTCTCGAGGACGTCGTGGAATCGGCGCAAGAAGAGGTGTTTTGGTCTGGGAAATGGAAGTCTCACAAGGGGGGTCGTCGTTGGAGCCGCTGACCCCAGTCGGTGTGCTAATAATTTGTGGGCGATCGGAATCTGATGACAGAGCAAAATCCGACAGTCGGCGAGCCGTAAGGGGATTCTGAGGAGATGATGACTGCGGGTACGGTGCTGCAACCGATGATGCCCCCTGTCCTGAGTCCATCCAGAGTCGCGTATTGAGTATGTTTCCCGAGAGGCGGCGAGGATTCCCCTGACTAATCCTCTTATTCAAGCTAGCAATTTGGCCTGAACTCGGCGCTGGAAATAAGGCAGCTACCGCTAGATCGTTCGAGATCGGAATCATCGGATTGAACGAAGGAGGAGCAGTATGCGGATACCCACTGTCGAATTGCGGCTGCCTTGACGTGCTGGCTGCAGTCGATGCGGGCGCACCCTGCGGCTGTTGTCGAGGCCATGTCTGGCCATCTGCAAGTCTCCCTTCGCCTGCTTCAGCCATTGAAGCCGAGGCCGACGTGGAACCAACTCTCGTGCACCAAGACGACATGGGAATGTCCAATTCCAGCATCGGCGCCGCTGGACGAGACCCTGGTCCTGCGACGCGGTGGCCAGGACCAAGGGGTATAGAAGCAGACGTATTCGTATCGGAACAGAACCCAGTGGCGGGATTGTCTACTGCAGAAGCACTGACCTTAGGGGAGGGATGTGGAGATACGCCATAAATGTCGTCAATGTCAATTGAGTGTATTGACGGCGTGCCTATTAGATCTGGCGCATCTGCCACATGTCCAAGCCGACTTGCGTTGACGGAATCGCCTGTGATACATTGTGACTGTATATACTGACTTCCCAGCTGGTCGGCCTTTTCTGAGCTCTCCATGGTTAAGGTAGGTTCATCGCCTGGAACCTCGGCCGTCGACCTACCCTGTTCCACTAGTGAAACGTTGGGTGCCAATAGAGGGCCTACAGAAGACCCGCGCAAGAAGACTGGCATATCTCCTGGATCTTCCTTTTGATACGGAGGAGGGGGAGGTACCCAATTATCAGCATCGCTTTCATGAGGATGCTCAGCGCGACCATCAGCGCGTCGATATTCAATTGGACGTCCATCGGCGGTACGGGGGTTCAGTTGTCGGTTTACTGCGGCGGCTGTGGCAGCCCGACGAAGAGTTGTCTGTGAGCGAGGGCTGGAGTGAGCGTATGGGGCATCCAGAGCTTCCTGCTCTTCAATCAAGGCAAACTCCCCATAGTCGTCGGCTTGGGTGCGAGTAGGGTTGTCTGAATGTTTGACAGGCTGCTGTCCAAAAATCATGGGCACCAGGGTATCGTTGCCATTCTCATCTCTGGAAAACGGTGAAAGGTGAGCTCTTGCAGCCGCTGTTGTTGCGTTCCGAAGAAGTTGATTGCTGGTGCTGGCGTTGCAACTGGTGCTGATGCAGCTAATGCTGCCACGACCGCCACTACCACCACCACCTCTGACTCCCCCGCCACGTTTTTGGGCGACCGTCCTTCGTCGAACAATGGCTACCTCAGTTTCCAAGTCTCTGCGCTCTTCGGTCAGGGGTTCGGCGTCGTCCGTTCCAACCTCGATTGTGAGTTCTGTCAAGCCTCCATTGTCGAGTCCATAATCAAAGTCAAGCAAAGCGATGCGACCACCGTCCACAAAGTCCATGTCTTCCTCGCCTGCAACGAGCCTAGAACCTGCCGTGACCCCAGTGGCCGTGATAACTAGTCGTTCTTTGCACGACGAGTTATTCAGCAGTCCAACCCATCGAACACTGCTCACGCCATCGATTTCGGTGACCTTGAACCCAGCAACTAGATTATTCCGCAGCTTATCACAGAGAACCTGCCACTGTGGAACTCTATCTCCCCCAACACCATTTCCTCTGACGGAAGAATGACGAGACGGAATACTATGCGTGCTATTCTGCCTCCCGAGGCTAGGAACGCTGTGAATGGATGGATCACGACCTGCCAGCGGAGGCTCCGGAATTGAGTCCAGATCTTCTGGGATACCGTAGATCCATATTTCTCTGCCCTGGAATCCAGCCGAGACAAGGTCACCCTGCGTGGTCGTGGCAGGCAAAGTGCAAGGCAGTAGCTTTGTTTGAGACGCGGCGTTCGGTACAGGGCCAGTGAAGTACGTGGTTCCATTGCGAAGATCGTCGAGTCGGACAGCACGAAAGGTCTCAAAGCTACGATCGTACGTAAAGACCCATTCAGCTTCGCCTCTATCGCTGGATGGTAGCAAGATAGCGTGACTGCAGTCGCGACTCGTGTTAGGAAAAAGGATTGAAGTTGTCCACATGGCGCTCAAATTTTCGTCCATAATCTGGCTTCCTGGGTCGTAGTAAGGCGCAGTCAAGACGACCGTGTTGGGAGGAGTCGAGTGCACGGTACTGCCTAAGATTTGTGTCCCATCTTGCGAGAAGGCCAGTGTATCCACGGCGTCGCACTTAACGGCTCTCTTCTCCGTCGCCAGTGCAGAGGCAGCCAGTGAAGACACCTCGATACCTCCCTCATACACAGCAGCAAGAACAGTGCCACATGACGATATGGCAATGGTAAGGGAGCTGTGTTCCAGCAGAAGAGACTGTTTCCGAATCGGTGGAGAGCTCTGTAGGTCGTAAACGTCCACTTGTAACTCGGTAGAAAGAACAGCCAGAATGTTGGAATCGTCTGTTATGCAAGCAGATACTGGCCGCCGCTGGATCTTGAGTTCACGCTTAACGCAAAGAGAGTGGCTGCGAACATCTACGACGTAGATTCGCGATGAATTGTATGCCAAAATGTAGTAACCCCTCGGCGATGAGCCAAATTGCATGCCCTCCCCTCCCGGACATGAAGATGAGCTAATGGAATTCGAGACAAGCTTGACCAGGGTTTGCCTAGGGCGGAGGTAGGCTTCGAACAGGTTTCGCTTGACTTCCTGAGCAAAGAGACGGCGTAGTAAAGGCAAGTGCTCATCGTCGGCGGGCGGGATCTGAGTGCCGGGAGACGTGGCATATCGCGGACATCGTGCTAGGTGATGGGCGTAAAGATGCGGCTGTTGAGATGTGGACCGCCACTTAGAGTTGAGGAGAACCAAGGAAGCGAAGACACTCGGGTCGGCGGCAAACAGAATTCTGATGGAGAAGTGCCACGACGAGCATTGAAATGATCAATATGAGTAAGGGCGAGTAGGACAGTTGAGACGAGAGGGTCTTTTGTAAACCACTGGTGAGAAAAGTAAAACGTACTGTTCTATAATTTCGTCGGGCAGTCGATGGACAGCATCCAGGTCGCAATTGGCGTCGGATGCCATGTTGATGGGCACCTTGACGATGCTGGGCCGACGCGGCTGTGGAACATCGGTCTCGTGACTGTCGTCCATGCTGCAAAGCGACCGACGTATCAATCACAGTCGTGCGGACATGCATTCAAGCGGACAAGGCGAATGGGCGTCATAAAGGAAAGCGTACGTGGAGGCGGAATCTGACACGGCCGTGGTGCTCTGATATCTGCGAGCACAGTTGTAACTTGTAACTTGTGAGACGACTTCGTGGCGGAGATATGTGTCTGGTAGGGATCTTTGATCACCAGGTCCAGAGCGGTGGCCGATGGGGCAAGCCTTGCAAGTTGCCAGTGACATGCCCACTACATAGGTACTCCGTAGCAGCTGGTAGGTACAGTGCCTCCGGAAAAATAACGCCCAACACCACATTGGACCCATAATGAATCACCACACCTATTTATTTCACTTTTTCGCAGTCTGGCCATTTAAAATGTCAAA
>SRQH01000417.1:0-25236 GCA_018360345.1 Claviceps sp. LM84 group G4 | reverse complement strand
AGCTCACGAGTACCCATGTGTGTGCATCGCTTATGCCACCGCCCAAGCTTATGGGTCGCCTAGAAGCTTGTAGGCGCACTTGTACACAAGAGGGGTCACGCGCGAAGGTACTCTGTACAGTGATCACTGTCAAATTGGCAGTGTCAATTGATGCATAGCCCCCCTTTCGTATCAGCCACAGTCAGTGCTAGTGAAACTGTGGCGTCAGGCACGCAGACATGGTCTCCCAGATAGAGCACCACGAACCGCACCCATCGCTGCATATCCCGACTTGCGCTTCGATCTCGAACAGCAACAACACGCAACGCGCCCGCGCGCCGATTGAGATAATCCCAGCCCCTGCGACCACTGTTCGAGCGCATATAAAGAGCAATTATAGTAGCTTTATCAGTCCCAGCACATCACAAGACTATTCCGCCTACGTCCTGACGAGAGCTGCTGGTAGCTCCGCAAAAGCTCCAGGAGCTTCCTCGTCGCAATGGTGGCCCCGGCTGTGCCTGAGTACGACCCGGACCCGAGGGTATGCTTCCATATGCTTTATATGCTGACACTCTACTAGGCTCACTGAGGAAAGCCTTCACGAATCCATTGATGCCAGGACTGAGTCCCTCGTCGGTCTGCGAGAGCTTGGCCCGCCGGATCTGGTCCATCTGCTGAAGCAAGGCGTGCGCAACACGGCCAAACAGGTATGTCTGTTTGGTCCATTGAGTGCTTCTGGCTTGACCAACTGAATCTGACAACAAGTGCTCCAGACTGGCATCTATCACCACGTTACTGGCGTCGACGCATCGTCTTCGGCTAGTCTCGCGGCTTACATAAACACCCTCACCTACAAGGACAATGGCTCGAATGCCACGTCGAAAATCGTACAAGGAGTATACTGGTATGAATCAGACGACAGGAATAAGGGAGTTGGTTCAACGCCTAGCTTCGCGGCTGACCACAAGAGTTTGCAGTTGCTACAATGCGTTTTCTCGACTAGATATGCGCGTTCACGTGTCTATCCCCGGCACCGTGGAGAGCTATTGCGTAGACGAGCGAGGCGAGAAGCGAAAAGCTTCGGACGAGCTATGGCTTGAAACGTACCTCTGCAGCGTGCTCCGCGCATACTCATACGCCGACGATGGAAGCGGCGAGACGATACGCAAGATTCTCGGCGTCAGGAGGTTCAACCCAATCACCAACACCGAGAGTGAGCAAAGGTTTCTAAACGCTGCCGAACATCTCTTCTTCCGAGGCTGGCAGCTGGGATCCGACTCGATTGTCCAGGTGCCCACCAATGTATCCAACCACCTGACCACTGGTCTGCTCAAATACCTCGAAACGACGGGTCGCCACGCCTCTGGAATTAATTTGTTCGAGAAGTTGCGCACACAGAGCGTCGAGGTCTCATCACTGTTGTCCAAAGTGATGTTCATGGGCAATCAAGAGGTCTCAGGCATCAAAAATCTTTATCAGTCTCTCCAGGAGACGCCCATGGACCACGTCATGCTCGACACTCAGGCTGAGTTCTTGCTCAATAAAGCACAGAAGGCGGAGACGGCGGAGCAGCGTGACGAGAGATTGAAGATGGCGCTTGGATGCGCCGACCGCAGTACGATTGCGGCTCCCAGCGAATTCGGTACATGGGCGCGGCTGGCCCAGGTGTACGTAGCTATGGAAGACTGGGAAAACGCGCTCACAACTCTCAACTCATGTCCCATGTTTACGCATCAGGACAAGGACACGCCCATAATGCCTGATCCAAGAGATGTACTCTTGCCGATCTTGGCGGATACGCGACTAGACGAAATCGACAGCGAGCCTGAATCCAGGTTTTCCGAACAGGTTGACGCCAGCTTGTTGAATCTGCGAGCAGCAGGGTACCGCGGCACCTTCAAGCAAGCCTATCGTCTCCTGACGGAAATGACGGCCAAGATTGGCTGGGATCAGCTGCTGAAGATTCGAAGCAACGTATTCGTCATGGAGGACGAATATCGAACAGAAAAGCAAGAGGCGTCGCATGCCGCCGTACCCTTGAAGCGAAACCCTAGCATCGATGCCCTTCGAGGTACGCCTGTTCCGACGGCAAATGGCGATGCGAATGAGTCTGAAGACGAGGGGGCGGGCCAGACTGCAGATGCAGATGAATTACATACCAATGGAGAGGGCAACGGTCTTGAGAAGCCTTCGCACGCCATTGACCCCAAAGAGGTCAAGGCCGACACGGATAATGTAAGTTGTTATACGAATGGTACCTGAATGCGAGCTCTTGTCTCCACATGGTCCAGGTGATTTGATTAGAACAGGAAGATAAACAGCAAACGTGGCTAACCCAATATACACAGACGACCCAGAACGACCAACACTTGTCAAAGCTCAACACGAAGCGTCTCTGTGAACGTTGGCTAGACAGCTTATTCATGGTCCTCTACGAAGATCTCCGTGTATACACCATCTGGCGCACGCAAATGGCCCAGTACCGCGCCCAGCAAATGCAATACAAAAAGTCTGCCGAAGAGTGGGAAATTCTGGGAGCCCTTGCCGAACGCCTACAACATTTTGACGAGGCCGTCGAGGCGTACCGAGCGTGCCTGTCTCTCCGCTTCAGCCCCAAGTCACTGGCCGGGGTTTTACGCGTCTTCAAAAAGACCAAAAACAACACAAGGGACATGGTGGCGGCTGTCATTAGGCTTGTCACCTGGCAATACCGCTGGTATAGCGAGTTTAGTCCCGAGCTGCTGCACACGATTCGCACGTTGATTGAGGATGAGGGTGCGGTGAAGGTCAGGAGTATTATACAGGCAACGAGTCTGCCGCAGAATGTGGTGGACCTGACGCATCATTATGCGGCGCTGTGTGCTACTTTTCGAAGCAGTGGGACGGAGGGTTAGTAGTAGAATGGGTTCGGGAGGGGAGGCCATGAACAGTGAATTTTTGTAGCACATAATTGTCACGTTTGCAACGAAGATGGTAGGAGTAGGACGCGTATCAACGGGATCAACGGGATCAACGGGATCAACGGGATCAATGGGGTTCATGGGATTAATGGGATGGGGTCAGACCTATGGAAACAATAGCATTACATCACATATATATGTACATGTAGCAATTGGCTGGTCGTTGAGATTGCAAGTGCTGCGCAATGCAGGCATCAGACAGTTGCTATATAATCCAAACAGCCTTGTCGTCTGCAAGTCATCTGCTACTTAGGCAAAACTGAAGAATTCGTGCGGCGACGCGTAGCGGAGGCGCACACTTATCGGATAGTTAGTCTATCAAGGCTCGATTGCAATTACGCTTCCGGGTCAGGGTTCAGCGGCTGATTCGTTAAAATGCAGAACAGGACGCAAGAGTGAACGCAGCCGTCTAGTCACTAGTTTGTGCTGTACGTTCCTATATGCTCTGTACCCAGCGATAAGAACCCTCCGTAAGCAGAGAATGGAAGTAGAGGCGAGCTTGGACTAAACTCTGCGGGATGGCTCTCGTCACGGGAAAGCACCAACACGCCTCTGTATTCCTGAACAAGAGTCTTTGCAGAGCAATTCAGGGGTCGGACTAATGCAAGGAACATACACACAGCTAGCTACATAGTAGCCTCCGTCATTGTGTGCTGGCAGAAAGACCTATCTTCTCGTTCGCCATCATTGCTCTCCTCGGAGAACGCCGTCAAGCCCAAACACTATTCATACTTCAATCAAAATCGGCCTCTTGAACTCTTAAACCGTGAACCATGCTAGGTGCGACAGTCCCTGGCGGCGCTGCGGGGAGACATTTCCTTCCATGATCTTGACGCTCGGCTCATCTAAAGCTTGAAGTCTGCATTGATTTTCTCCCATCCCGCTGGTGATTCCTTCATCTCAGCTACGCGCTCTGCCAGCTTCATCTTCAGCTGCCGATGCCTGTCCGTGCATAGCTCATACATTGTCGAAAGATTGAACAGCAGTGTATGGGATGAGAATCCGGACTGGACCAGAGTCTCGAGAATTTCACGGCCCTGAGGACGAAATGTTAGCCTTGGCGGAATAACTCAAAGGAAAGCAAGGGACGGTGCAGGGGAAGAAAGGGTAAAGCAATGCAAAGGAAAGACAGAAGACAACGAACCTCTGCCATTCGACCTAGATACAACAAGCATACTGCTGTGTTGACTCCAACCATCTCATCACCTGCTAGATCCTCTCTCAGATCCTGCCATCTTGCCAACGCTGCCTCATACTCTCCATCCGCCATGTCGCACAACGCCAGGATCACTTTGTCCGTTTTTACCAAGTCCTTCGAGCACTGAGCAGCACACTCACGTGCCTTTTCCACATCGCCTATCTGTAGCCACAAGAGAGCTTTAGACATGGCCACCTTCCCATCTGCCCCATCTCGCAGGCTTCTCAGATGGTGTGCTGCGCCGGACAAGTCGTCCATTTCGATGAGAGCTCCCGCAACTTTGACGCCAAGCTCGTGCAGGCGAGATTTCCATAGCTCAAGAGCTGAAGTGTTGTGTTCAGCCGCTGCTTTCCCTGCCTGTTGCCGGGCTTCTCGAGCTAAATCGTGATAACTCATTACGGCTCGGCGAGGATCTCCAAAGCCTAGCGCCTGCAGCCGCACATTTAGGACACGGAGATGCCATGGGACTAGATGCTGGCCTGTTTTGTCGTCAACGTAGACGCGCGCGTTGCTGAGGTCTTCCAGCGCTTTAACCTCTTGAGCGGCCAGCGGGGTGGCATTGATCAGCGTCAAGCACACCAGTCGGGTGTACAGCAGGTCGAAAATGCGCTGCGAGTCAGCTGGATCCACGGCTCCGTTTGCACTAGAGCCCGTGAGTTGTTGTATTGCGACGATGGCTGCTGCACGGAAGTGGCCATTAGCTACGAGTTTCTCGAGCGACTCTGACGGGCCGGGCTGCTTGGGCGAGTTGCGAAACGCGACAGGGACATTGAGGGGCGTCAGAGGGTGGTATATCTCCGGGCGGAGAAGAAAGGAGAAGTCCTTGGGATGAGACTCTCCTGTGTGGGGGGTGGGTGAAGCTCCAGAACGACGAGCTTGTGAAGCCGCGCGATGAGGTAGCTGCGCCCCGATATGTTGAGGCTCTGGCGTTGAGGGCGCGCTCAAACAGTCAATGGAGGCCATGGGGATTAGCCGAGAAGGATGAGAGGTCCAAATAGCGAGTTCGAGGTCGCGAAGCTGTAGCGTATTAATCTCTTAATGACACGGCTGAACTTGGTGCTATGTAGGTATGTAGATGACTGGATACTGATAGACACTTTGCGACCCGACCACCAGAGGTGGTGATCACCCCATTGGCGTCACGTTAATAAGACGCTCAGCAATTTGCAGAGGGTCGTCGGCAGGGAAAACTTACATCGTGAAACCGATGATTTGTTTTCAGAATAGTCAGCTGGAGCATTCACTTCGGTACTTGTATAGGAGGTAGTCGTAGGGATTACGGATCCCCATGTACATATCTAATTCCAATGATGATGGTATGTAGGTACATACCTAGTTTGTACATGTACAGACCTGAGAGGCTGAGACACTGTTTACCTAGGTACCTACAATGTACTGGGTACGACTCAGAACGTGTCACAGACTCACAGTGTCGATCATCAAAGGTGGGGCATGCAGCTCTAGGTCCAGTCCTGCCTGCCAGCTCCGACAGCATTTTCAGACCTCACCTTGCGAAACATGCGACAACCTTGAAATCTCTCTGACTTGACTGTCACGCCTTCCTTGCCTAAGCACCTTCCTTGCCTAAGCACTCTCATCAAAGGAATAAACACCAATAGCAAGGGGAAGAGGAAAGATATATTGTAAAGCCGCAAATTCTCAAGGTCGCGACCATGGCTGCATCAGGCGAGGCAGCATCAACAGGCGACGCCGCATCGCGGCCGGTTGCCATCGTCTGCGTGGGCATGGCAGGTTCGTCACAACGGCAAGAATGCCATCCCTTGAGCACTGCAGCCTTCCCATGTCGAAAACCTCAAGCATCCATGTATCCTCCCAGGGAACCCAAGCACACTCAGTCTGCAAGTACTAACGCCTCCCAGGCTCCGGCAAAACAACGTTCATGCAACGCATCAACGCCCACCTCCATAGCCAAAAGCAACCCCCCTACGTCATAAATCTCGACCCTGCCGTCCTCACCGTCCCTTTTGACTCAAACATCGATATCCGCGACTCAGTCAACTACGAAGAAGTCATGAAGCAGTACAACCTAGGCCCCAACGGCGGAATCCTCACCTCCCTGAACCTCTTCGCCACCAAAGTCGACCAGGTCGTGTCCTTACTAGAAAAGCGCGCGCAGCCCGACCCTGAAAAGCCGGATCGCAAGCCCATTGATCGCATTATCGTCGATACGCCCGGCCAGATTGAGGCATTTGTGTGGTCAGCTTCGGGGACCATTCTTCTCGAGTCGCTTGCGTCGTCGTTTCCCACTGTCATTGCCTACGTGATTGATACGCCGAGAACGGCATCGACATCGACATTCATGTCCAATATGCTGTATGCCTGCTCAATACTATACAAGACCAAGTTGCCTATGGTGCTGGTGTTCAACAAGACGGATGTCAAGGACGCAGCGTTCGCAAAGGAGTGGATGACGGACTTTGAGGCCTTTCAGGAGGCGCTGCGGAGGGATGAGGAGGCGGGAGAAGAGGGACGGGATGGTGGTATGGAGGGTAGCGGTGGGGGCCACGCTGGAAGCGGATACATGGGCAGTTTGCTGAATAGCATGAGTTTGATGCTTGAGGAGTTTTACTCGCATCTGAGCATGGTGGCTGTGAGTTCGAGGCTCGGTACGGGCGTGGACGACTTTTTCGAAGCTATTGAGGAGAAGAGGCAGGAGTATGTGCGGGACTATCTACCTGAGTTGGAGAAGAGGCGGCAGCAGAGGGAGCAGCAGAAGAAGAAGGCTCGGGACAAGGAGCTGAGTCGGATGCTATCGGATATGAATGTGGGTGACGGGGCGAATGGTGCTAATGGAGCTGGGGGCCGGACCGGTGCGAGCGATTCCGATGTCGAAGTTGCGAGCGATGACAACGACGATGATGAGGAGGACGATTCCGACATGGAGGCCACAAAGGAGGGTTTGCAGGAGCGCTACCAGGCGGCGATGGGGACCGATGAGGATTCCGTGTTGGCAGATGCTAGTTTTGCCAAGTATCTGCATAAGCAGCGATGAGTGATAGCCATGAGCGATGAAGATGAGACGATGAAGATGAGACGATGAAGATGAGACGATGAAGATGAGACGATGGGGTGAGGTTCGCGGAACTCGAAGTCTCGTCACGAAGAATTCATGTCTATGGACTGCTATTACATTTTGCATTCACTGTCTCAGACAAGGGAATGAGGGGCCAGGAGTTGGGGATACATTCGGATAGATGGTGTTTATTAGAGGCTCGTCTCAATGCCTTCCCGTCTATGTATATTTTCTTTGGCGCATCGTGTGTTTGGCATTTTTAGGCGCGCATAGCTGAATCCAGCTGATCAACTCGTGTAACGAGTCCAAGACGCCCAAGAAATTAGGGAAAAAAACAGAAGCCGTTAAGCCAAAAAAATAAAATTTACATGACAAATTCTTTTCCGTCGCTATTCGTCTTTTCATTGTACCAGTCCCATATCTCCCATCTCGTTTCGGTATGTCCGTTTCCAAGCCTCAAGTACTATCGCGCCTCGAACTGCACCATTCTGCTCAGGAAAGCAATTATCAGTCAAAGAAGATCAAGTAACCCACTTGTGCTTCATGTCGTGAAGCAGATCCCAAGAACATTGATTCAAGAGAGAATTCCAGCAAAGAAATAACACGAAGGAAACCAAACTCAACGCCACTTCTTCATTTCACCAAAAAAGCATCACACCCTATCCTCACCACTCCCATCAACCCCTCTTTGCAAGCACAACCACTCCATTCCCAATGGCCATCCCTGAAGCCGCAAAATGAAAAGAGTGGACAACCTACCTCTTCGTCCTCTCCTTATACAACACCCTCCCCGCACAATGCGGACATGCCACCAGCGCATCTTTCCCCAGGGAGACACTACTCCCACAGTCGCCGCACAAGTATGTCATTATGGAGCGAGAGGTATGCGCTTCGCGGGTGTTACCGCGTGCGGCTGCGCCGGGGGCGGCGGTAGGGACTTGGTACTCTTCGCGAGGCATGGTCCTTGTCTTTTGTGTTGATCTTTTGAGAGGCGTGAGGCGTCGAGTAGGAAGGCCTTTTGGGGCCTGGAGGTTGTTTCGCGACGCGAGTTCTCGGGTGAGGGATTCGTGGGGGGGTGGGCGGTAAAGAAACTTGGTGACGGTGATGGTTGTGTGCTTGATTTGGTGATGATGGACGTTGCAGAGAAAGTTTGGAGGAGGTTCGCAGCTGAGTTGACTTCTGAATTCTGATGTGAAAAGTGGGTCCGACTTTTTTGTCACGGACTCACGGTGATTGATGACTACGAAGAGGAGCTCAGACGAGAAACAGAAAAATATGGATGTGCAGCAAGTCTCAGAATCAATCAGTCAATCAATCAATCAGTCAATCAGTCAATCATCAATCTATTTCAATCAGCCAGTCATCAATGTAGTCCTACCAAGTGGCAGCTGGCCAGCCATCATGCAGAAAAAAGTAACACAAAAAAACACGCCGCATCCATGAGCCAGCCATTCGTGTATGTATCCCAATTCCCATATATAGTCAATGATACTCCATGATGATGCAAGAAAACGCATCATTGCCAAAAAAATCATCGTCAAAGCGAGAGAACCTCTTCCCATTTTAATCCTTCTCTGCATACACAACTTCTCCGCAGCGCATCTACAGCTGCACCTCATTCATGATGCGCACCTCCTCCCCGGGCTTGAACGCCGGTAGGCCGATGAATGGACAAGTCGAGCACCGGAACGCATCCCCCAGGGAGCAATTATTGCAGGAGCCCGTCTTTCCCTTGACCGTGAAGTCCAGTTCATTCAGGTCATTCGAGTCGAGCTTGATAGCCTCGAGGTTCGCATCGGCCTGCGCGCGTCGCTCTTTTTCTTCGGCCTCGAATTTGGCGGCCAGTCCGCATGTGCAGTCTTTGCAGGGACGGCGGCGCTTCTGGGGCTGGCATTCGGTGGCTGTAAATATTTCAGAGAGGACGTTAGTCTATGAGGCGCGACGGGGAGAAGTTTTGGGAACGAGCGAAAGGATATAGGGAAGAATTTAGAAAAATTGACTTTGGGAACGTACGTGCTTCAGGCCGTCGCTTTAGATCCTCCTCATCGAGCAATTGATCCTCATCTATTAATTCGTCGTCATCGTCCCCGTCATCCAAGGTACTCAAGTCCAGCTTGGGCGCCGCCGCGGGGGCATGACTCTTGTTCTTGTTTCCGAAGCGCAACGGCACAACCACCTCTTCGTCGTCTTGTTTCTCAAACCCATCTTCCTTGGCGACCAGCCCAGCAAGGATAGCCTCCCGCGACTCTGCCGCGCTAGCTTGACCGTCTTGAAAGCGCAGTCTACCGCCGGGCTTGATTGAGGGAACCAGCGTCGTGAAGAGGTGGCGGTTTAGCAGCTGAGTGCTCTCGGCGCCGCGAGAACCATCTGCGTCGGACAGGACGAGTACAACGTCGTAGGTGGCGTTTGGGAGGGATACGAAGCCAGCAGAGAGGCGGTCCAGCATCTGCAGATCTGTGTTGGACCGATCATAAACGGTGAAGACGTCTCGTAGCTTTTCTTCGTGGGCGGCGACGGACGGCGGGGCCAGGAGCAGGTTGCGCTTGGCAGGCGTGGAAAAGTCGGCCGTCGTGTCGACGAGCACGGTGGAGGGGTCCATGGCGGGAGTGTTGCTCGATTTCAGGGTGAGTCAAGAGATGTTGACTTGCGGTTGACAAGGACGAGGACGAGGATACGAGGCAAAGTTGCAGAGGTCGGGCTTGCAGTGTATGTAGGTACTCGTGAAGATGTTGGCTTGGAACTTTGGTCCGAATCGGAACGTGCATGCATGTGCCATGTGGACGTTGACGGTGGGCCGTAGGTGGGGGTGACGACGAACTGCGAAGGCGGCATCTGTCATGCACATTGGCCCGTGCTGCCATTGGGCGGCCAGTACGGCCCCTGGTTGCCTTGTGGCGCAGCCTACCCGGGACAGGGAGACGAAGAGGTCCGGGTTTCTCTGTTGCAATCTGCGACATGATGAACATATGTACATAAAAGGTGCGAAGAAGAAAGTGGCTTGAAAGTAAGAAGCAGAATCGCTTCGTAGTCTAGGGCATCTCACTAGCTGCGAGCCTGTGTCAAGAGCTGCAGTTGATCGGGCTGCCGCATAACCTCTCTGCCTTGTCAAGTTGTCAACAAGGGACCAGAGCCACATAAGCAGCAAATCCCACGGGTGGGTACCTACATATGTACCATGAACCTCGGCCCATCAAGAAAAAAAACACCACTTTGGAGTCTTCCAGACTGAAGACTTGAACTGCCTACGGGGTACACGAGCACCCTTCGAAGTCTCGACTCTCACCACATACCCGTCACAAACAGAAACATCAGGCTTGATTGTCATGGCGAAGCTC
This sequence comes from Claviceps sp. LM84 group G4, assembly GCA_018360345.1. Classification (NCBI taxonomy): domain Eukaryota; kingdom Fungi; phylum Ascomycota; class Sordariomycetes; order Hypocreales; family Clavicipitaceae; genus Claviceps; species Claviceps sp. LM84 group G4. Next base: position 14,730 of record SRQH01000417.1, on the reverse strand, counting down.
GGATCAGACTCATTTCACCAACTTTCGTCCAATTGAATTGATTCGCGTCAGCCTCCCAACCCTGAGCTTGAAGCTCTCCCTGCGTAGCTCTCAACCAACCCGCCCCCGACGAAGCCACGCGATCGCACGAAAGCCTCACAACTCGCACGAATTAGTATAATCACACAGCGATTCCCAAACACACCATCAGAATGTTCGACTCTTCATCTCCTTCTAGCGCCTGCCCCTTCTGCGCCATCGCCGCCGTCCACACCTCCTACGATCCGTCCCATCCTCCCCCCACCGTCGACCCGACTCTCACATCTCCCTCCTCTTTCATTGTCCTCTCCACGCCCCTCCTCATCGCCTTCCTCGACATCATGCCTCTCTCCCACGGCCACCTCCTCCTCTGTCCTCGCGCCCATCGCCCCAAACTCACGGATGCCACCTGTCAGGAATCCCTCCAACTGGGCAACTCCGTGCGCATCCTATCTGCGGCGCTGGCCCGGGCTACAGGCGTGGAGGACTGGAATGTGCTGCAAAACAATGGGGCTGCGGCGGCGCAGGTTGTTCCGCATATGCACTATCATGTTATACCGCGGCCGGAGATTCGTGCGAGGGGCAAAGGGCATGAGAGCTTTACTATGTTTGGGAGGGGACAGAGAGGGGATTTAGATGAGGATGAGGCGGTGGTATTGGCGGGGAGGATACGAGAGGAGGTTGCTCGTGTAATGAGGGAGGAGGAGGAGGAGAAGGAGGGGGACAAGGATAGGATAAGAGAGGAGAAGAAGGATATAATAGGGGAGGATCAGAAGAAGAAGAAGGACAGGACAAGACAAAATGAGCATCAGGAGAGACCAGAGGAGGCAAAGGTCAAGTTATAGGGACTGAAAGGTTCCACGGGCCAAGGGCAAGGGGCAGTGATGGCCCGAGAGCGAAGCCCAATTGGACGGAAGCATCATGCACGCAGCCTTTGTTCGATTTTCAGAGTCCGTTTATCATCTCAAAGGCTAATAATAGTCTGAATGCAACGTGCGACAAAGAGGAGACAGGAGGCATCTAGAAGTCACTGAGGGGGTAATAGGTTGCGAAGTATGCGATACCCCGGCGGCTAGATGACTTGATTTGATACATCATACAGGCATCGGCAACATGATGCGGACTTCCCTTTTTTTCTTTGCCTTTTCTTCCCTCGAGGTATTTTCTACTCAACAGGTACTCCATTGCTTTAGTGTACTTTGTGTGTGGTTGCTAGGTATTTCTCTCACCCTTTTCCTTCCTTGTTTTTCCAAAAAACCTCAAAATCGCAACAATCAATGAACTTGGTGATCTCTTCACTTCTTCGAGTTCCCATCCATATCCTCACAGTCCCTATCCTCATTACCTCTTATCACATCTGCTTCCTTCCTGTGATCCCACTCAGATCGGACCCAACTCCGATTTTAGATCCTGCTTTCAAGTACATATGTATCAATACCCCTCCAATTGTAGACCTCCAGGCCCAACAGCCTTTCAACCCCGCCACTTACGAAATTATTTAACGCCAACCTTCTCCAGCGAAGCGCGCATCGGCCCTACCCGGCAGCGCTATTTGAACACTTCGGCGCACGCTCGTGGCGCGGGACTGATGCCCGGTGCAGGTTGATCTTCATACATAGCCTATCTATAGGTATGTACACACCAGAGACGGATAATAAAGAGCACGCAGACGCGTACCTTGGGTAAAACGCGGGTCTAATAACGAGATAAAAGTCTACCGAGTCATGCGCAGTTCGCATCAGGGCAGGATGATGGACTTGTTCGTGTAATTGAGGACAAGATAGTCCATTCCATGTCTTCGATTGCACGCAGCGAGAAGCACCAATGAGTTTTGCAGCCTTTTTGCGATGTTGATGGACGGTGGACATGAATTCTTGCTCTTGAACTGTACATAGGTACATACCTACTCCGTAGAGAAGATGACGCACCACGGCACCGATCGATCCAAGATCCAGACCCCAGACCCACTCATTTCTTGTTCCGAAGGCCGGATAAATTGAAGTGCCACGAGTCCACGACTTCACAAGTTCGAGAAGATAAAATGTATGTACTGTACTCCGTACAGTTCTTCTGTTGTACAACACGCTTTGCAACATACATGCCTACCTACGTCGTCGTCAACACCCAATGAGTTGATGGATCCCGGATATCGGAGCAAGCCCCATGACGCCACGCGCTAAATATAGGTAGGTACATTATGTCAAACTGTTACATGGGTTACCTAGGTGTGTACATACATACAGAGTGCATTGTAATTTGTAAATTGTACCGTATGATGCACTCTGTACCTAGGTATCTACACATCTCCTGGGCTTCCTCAACTTCCAAGACGCACCACCGGACCTTCACGTGATGTCGCTTGCAACACATGGTGACGTTTCGCTTCCCGCCAGTACTCTGTATGTACCTACAGTGCTACACACAAAAATACCTACATACCTCATATCTCCCGACAGCGGAGGTAGGCTATGCGAACTTGCTCCACTTGCGGATGAGATGGCAAATCGGAGGGCCGGGGGAAGCCAGTGCGGCACGTGCAAATGAACTGCTGCGTCCCCTTCTCGAAACCCCCAGCCTCAAGGCTCAAGCCCTTGTACAGTGGCCCATTGGAAGCCGTTAGAAGCTGGCCTCTTGCGGCGCGTTGCTTTGTCACTGGCCAGAGCCTCGCTCTATGTAGACTGTGGCTGGCAGCTGCAACTCTGCAAGCCCACGACGATGCCTTGACTTGAAGCGAAGCGGAGTGGACTTTGGAGGTGTCTGGGGTGTGGCTCGAGTGTGGCTACGTCCAAAGAAACGGCCGCATTGGGTAAAGATGCTCCAGCTCAGCTCAGCCAGGTACATGTACATACGTACCTTTGAGCTTGGGCGTGCCGGCTCTTTGCTCTCAGTGCTCACACACCTCCCCAGCCTCCTTCACGGGTGCTCCTCCACGGTGCTCCGCTCACCCGCTCCGATCACTCACTCACTTGATTTGGCTTTGGCTTCGGCTTTGCTTTGGCTGCTTGCTGATCCAGCACGGCTGGCGAGCCCCTCCAGCCATCCCATTGTCCAGCCGAATCGTCCCCTCTGCTCCTCTCTCCTGCTTTGGTCCCTGTCCTCTTGTCGTGCTTCCCCCTCTCCGTTTGTGTCGCAGCCGAGCAAGGACTATCCATACCGTACCAGTGCCAGCCAAAACGTACAAGAAGTCTTCTTCTCCCGCCCATTCCTTCCGTGGTCCATCTCCTTCACCCTTCCTCATTCTTTGTCTGATACCATCTTTGATCCCCAGGTGAAGCGACACTCTCATCCATTAGCCCTTTGATTACGTTTCAGGCGCAAGTCGCGTCCACTTGCACATCCGAAGGCCACGCCTATCTATTCGTCTTATTTTCTCTTCTTGACCAAGTGAACCAAGGCACAATGTCTACTCGCAAGAGAGGACACAACGAGGAAGAGGAAGAGCTAGTCTCTCTTCCCGAAGAAGACGGCGGTGAGGAGGAAGAGTAAGTGACCACCGTCTGCACGAACCTAAGCCTCTTCAGGCTTGTTACTGTTTCATCTTTCTTGCGTGCCTACGCTGTACTGCGCCGCAAAGCGTCATGTGAGCCACGACAGTGTATCAGGATCGCATCGATTAGGAGCCTCGTCGAAATAGCGTTTTCTCCATGACAGCTGCTTTCACGGAGAAAACGCTGTTGTGCCCCTTCCCATTCCTTACGAGACGTCCAGATCTGCCAGAGCCCCCCTCCTATGTACTGACACCACTTTCCTGTCTCAGGTATGTCTCCACCGGTGACGAAGCAAACGGCGCGGAAGAAGACGAGGGCGAGGACGAGGGAGACGAGGGGGACGAAGAGAACGAGGAGGTGGACGATGACGATGACGACGACGATGGTGAAGCTGAAGGCAAAGAGGACGAAGACGCTGATGCAGAGGCCGAGGCTGAATCCGAAGAAGACAGCGGCGTCGAGGATGCCGCCGAAGAGAATGTAGTAAATGGTCAGTCCATTCGTCCTCACCTCATTTCAGACTTTCCAAGGATCTATAAACTAATCCGTTTCATTTACTTCCTTTTCATTGCCTCCCCTCAGACAATGAACCACCCCTCAAAAAGCGCAAGCACACCAATGCATCCGACGAGCCTGCCAATAATAGTGCGGATTCCAAGCAGCAGGATGCCGATGCTGATGCCGATGCTGATGCCGATGCTGATGCCGATGCTGATGCCGATGCTGATGCCGATGCCGACGCCGATGCCGATGCTGATGCCGATGCCGATGCCGACGCCGACGCCGATGTCGATGCCGATGTTGACGAGGTGAAAGACCTAGCGTCAGTAAAGGAAGCTGTCGAGGCAAATGAGGCGAACGAGGCAGCCTTGACACCAACAGCAGGAAACGACGACGAATGAGTTATTTTTCGGCATAGTCTAACTATGTCATAGTAATTAGAAAAAAGCGAATAAACAGCACCGTGAGATGCAACTGAAATTACCTACGAGTCTAGCATCCAGTATCGGTGCGGGTGCACATTTCAACGATGTCATTGCCCGTAGATGTTGCGCATTATTTGATGTATTGATTTGCGCCCGTTCTTGTTCCAGTACATGCACATGGAAGGAACAATCGTGGACGCAGGCCGACTCCCGTGAAAGTCATGCCAAATTTGAGAAAATTACCTAGGCAGTCAAGCAGGCAGGCAGATAGACAGACAGGCAGATAGGTAGGAGTCATGCGAAATCCTACTGTTGCGAATCGGCCGGCGACAACTATGAGGCGAAATGTTGACTCGGCAGATGCGGATGGTTGAGATAGTTGAGTCCAGTAGTGCTTGATGAGTCACGGGCTGTCCATTAAGAGCAAAATCTGGTCGCAAACGAATGCTGCTGCGCGGATTCCTCCATTACATTGCTCTGCACGATGACGGCATGGTGTCCGAACTCTGAACCTGTAGCAGTACCAGCTGAGATCAGAAACAATTACGTCCTCCACGACCTCCCTTGGCTCATGGAGTCAAAAGTGAAGCTTGGCTGCTCCGGTGCTGAGTTGCACAGCAAAGGATGAAGACGCATAGAGGACGCATAGAAGACAGGCAAAACGATGCTTCTTGATGAGTTGTCCTACTGCCGCAAAATCAGATCAAGCACGATTGTCCCCGAACAAAGTGCCGTCACTTGTGAGCCAGCAATGTACCTAAGCGGCGCCACCGCAGACTGACGTCATTCTTTGCATAAATCTGGGGATAATGTCGAAAAGGGGTTGCAATCGCCGTCGATGAATTGAATGGTGATTTGGCAGGACCTCATCAGCACATACTGTTTCCTGGTCCAATCCCAACACTGACTGGACCACGTTCTTGTGGTTGGTGACCCGAGTCCTAACTCCTGAGTCTGACTGACGCATGCCGCGTTGGGCTTCCAAGCTACGACTGCTTCCCACAAACATGAAGGTGACCTCGAATGCAGGGAAGAGAACATATTGTTTGTGATACATACCTAGGTATGGTACCTAGGTAGTATCGATCGCTCGAAGAGCCGAGACTCGCTTGTGATCAATATGTCGCGCAAAGCAAGCGGAGGACTGCGTCGGGTTGAAAACAGGGTTCTCCAAGTATTCTGCAAAGGCAAGGCTAACCCTAAGCAAGACATGATGATGAAGGCCATGACGATAACGATATTGGCCACGAAAGGACAATGGCGATAATGATATTCGAGTAGTGGAGGGGTCGGCTCGTACGTACACAGACAGGAACGAATCATCAATTCGTCTCGGCAACAATGCACTAATGAGGAAGGCACAAGTCGAGTCTCGAGTTCCCCTACATAGGTATCATTACCGAAGTTGTAATTTTCTATCCCGCGCATGCCCATGCTTGCCCCGTGCCACATGTCCCGTGCTCCATTATGATTAGGTACTCCACGTTCCCATACGTAGGTAGGTACCTGTGTTACGTGTATGTACATATGTATGTATCTACATGATTGCCGGCAATGACTTAATTAATGCATTATTTCACACTTACGTACTCGGTGCGTAAACTGCTACAGTACCTAGGTACATAATGCATGCGACTTGCTGATTCTAGCCGCCATGTGCGGCGTGAGTCGTGAGTCGTGACACAGAAGCTGGACTTTGTGTACTTGTGTTGTGTGCCATCGGATATGTAGTTGTGCCGATGCGCGGCTTCACGGTCACGCAAGAGTCAGAGCGTCATCTGCTCACGGCTTCATGTGCCAACGGCCGGCTCGTTGCTTTATGTATGTACATACTTCGTACATCTGCGATTTGCCTCAGCACGGCACTTGAGTCCTTGACTCTTGACTCTTGAGTCTTGAGACGCTATATACATATTGAATACCTACATAAGATAAGCCAACCGGCCGGCTGGATTGTGCCGCCTTGCTTTTCTGTTTCATGTAAGCAACTGTAAGCGGTAGGTACTTGCGGAGTACTTGTCAATACATACATGCATGATGCGAGCACATGGCCTTTGCGTACTGTTGTTGATAAGAACTCCCATGAATGTAACATGGCAAGGAACCCGTTCTGCCAAGCCAGCAATGGCCAAATTCCGGAAGAAAAACGGGAATCTTAACCCGGGGGCCGGCGCGACGCTATCGACGACTTGGCCGAGGCGCCGACGCCACCGCACACCGGTGACCGTTTGTTTTGCTTTCAAATCTTACGTGCCCGCGCGTCATCGTGCCTGTTTATACGCGCCGCAATCGAGATCTGCTCCTGTGTGCCTTGTGCTTTGCGCCTTGGCCTACATTATGTAGATACCTATCTCAGCCTAGGTATGTTTCTTATGCAGGTACCTGGTAGACTGCCTTGTAACTTGTGAGTTGTGTTGCCTGTGTGCAGCAGCAGGCCTTGCGGCATCGGCAGCTGAGACAACCATGGACGCGCAAGGCAACGGTTACCGGCCGGCGGCGAGTGGTATGTATGTATATACATATATGTAGTACTCCGTACATGGTATGTATCATATGTATGTACATAGTTACATAGGTACATACTGATCAGTGATGAGCACCTCGGTATGTACCTTGTACCAGATCCAATCATGAAGGTGGACCAATCCCGTCTCAATGCTCATTCGTGACGTGAGTCAATCAATGTCTTCACGATGGAAAAATGTTTCTTTTTCGGTGCTGCGCATGCATATGCAGATCGATGCGGGATAACCGCCCTCATGCGGGGTCTTAATCATACCCATTGTCGTCACTGTTGCTCTGCTTCCTATGAAGATTGACTCCGAGATTCCTTCATCGTTCGTTCGGGTGATTTGCGTGATAGGTCTCATTGCACCGTTGGTTGGCCAAGATTCAAGTACCACCTCCTGTCCATATTGCCTAAGTACATTATATACAATATACATACCTACAAATACCTACCTAGGCACCTACCATCTCGTTAACTGCGTCGTTATGTATCAGGTACCACTGACCAGGCCCTGTGGACCCATGTTTTGTCGCGCCCCCCTGCGCCGCCAAATTCGTGCCCTTCGTCCATGTTGTGACTTGTGCGACTCCTCTGGGCCAACCTGCGCAACAAGCCTGCACATCTCATCTCGCTCATCTCAGCCTCTTCAGCTTTCGACGGTTTCTATCCTCGTCAGCACTCCTCGAGCGAGGCTCGGATCGACGTCCACCAGGAATTCGACACATGGCCTGATGATTTACCCGTGTTTGGAATGATTGCATCGGCAACAAAACAAACCTACCTGTCAGAAGTCGTGTATTCTTGTCCAGACCGTTGTCTAGCGCTTGCATTCCAGAGACCCTTGGCGCGTAATACCTACTGTCCAGTGTCACGGCTTGCTTGCCTCTGCCTGAGCTGCCGCATAAGTTACCAATTGCAAGTTTGTTTCTACTCTTTCTGGGAATCCGGCACGACGATTGTATATCCTACCAGTTCCACCGTCAAGTCTTGGCTTAGCCGTCCAGCAGACTGTAGGGGGAACGTTGGAACTCGGCACGAGGATCCAGGGCGATGTCACCGGGGCAAACTCTAAAATTCCACTTTCCTGCAGCTAACAAACGAATGAACGCACATTCCGCTTGCCAGAAATGATTTGGACCCTTCACGAACTGTTCGACGCCGACTCAGAATCTTGTTGCTCCGTTTGGGTTGTCCCATCGACGACACCATAGACGACATCACAACTGCATTGTTTTGCGTCTGTCTCGTCTGATCGCTGGGCTGCTTGATACCACCACCAGCTGAACATTCTCAGCCCGAACTTCCGAACCGCCCTTTCCCGCTCCTTCCTATCTTGAATTACGAGGCACCGCTTACTTCCACAAATCGACATTCGAGCGCCTACTGCCGCTTCCTGGGCACTCTTGCCTTGAGCGTTACACCTCTCTTGATTTGTGCTGGGCTGCTATTTGCTGGTCCACCTCCTTCGCGCCTCTGCATCCCCAACCTTCCTCCAAAAGACCACAAGACGATATCGAAAACGAAAATATCGAAAGATGACATAGAAGGAAATATTGTTTCGTGTCTGTGTCGAAAGTTTCGCTCGAAAACACTTAAAAAGTCGTTTTGACTGCGCAAAACGACACCCAGGGGACCTCCGATATCGACTCTCCACCACGAACACGAACACCCGCATCTCTGACTTATCTGTCTGGCAGACTGTGTGTACTACGAATGCCACGAATACACTGCAAATACTGCAACCGAGCGGCAGTCTTCCCTCGAAAAAAAAAGTCGCTGTTTACCTCAGGAAACTTTTTCTTCATATTCACACGATAGCTTCTTTGTCGAGCCCAGCGGAGTCGTCGTTTCCACGACGCTGGGCTCCGTTCAAGCGAGCCAAATGGATGCAATTGCCGTGCCTCAACCTGGGGAAGAGGAACAGGCTCTTGCACCACGAAGCACGCGCCATCGGAAATATTCACTTTATTCGTCTCGCATGAAGCCTCTGATCATCGATAGGTCGGCCCAAGAGAAGCCTCCTCAGATGCCCGATCTGCCGACGCTGCCAATCTCACCTCGGTGGGATTCCTTGCCTCATGGTCCTCATTTACTGAACCAGATGACGACGTCCATTGGATCACGAGCTCGTTCACCAAATGTACGGCCTGAGCCGCCAACGACGCAACAGTTTCCGGTACATGGTCGCTCAGCCGTCCCCATGCTGCGCCCAATACATGGCCGCGGGCCTCTCAGAATCATCAGTAGCGGTTCGGAAGCCCGGAGTGCATCACCGTCGCGATTGCTGATGAAATCTTCAGCGGCCGATATGCACGCCCCTGACGGATCGTCGGTTGTTGAGAATTTTTCTAGGCCCCGCAAGCCAAGCATAAGACGACAACACGAGCTCTCAGACGACAATGTCAGCCCAGAACCCATCGCGTCACGCTGGGCCGATCTGTCCAGCCCTCACGATGCGGGCCGTGTATCTGAGTGGCAGCGGCCGAGACGTCCCTCGGCATCGTCGATCAAATCCTCATCTAGTCCTGCTTCTCCGTTGCCCCCTAGCAGAGGCGAACATGTCGAGCCACGACCGCACCACCGTGCTCGTAATGTCACCGGCTCTCCGGCGCTTGCTTCCGCTCGGACGCAGATGGCGAACGGCCGAAGCGACAATATGGTTTCAACACCCAATGCAAGTCCTGGGCTCGGTGGGGCGGTGCCATGGGTTAGTGGAGAAGAACTACGGTCCAGTTTCAGATCTCAGCTCACTGCTTCAACGACCCCTGGCACGGCCGTTACAGAACGAAGTAGCGTTCTTACAAAAGAGAGCTCCGTCACCTCGTTCGAAAATCCCGACGAACCCAGCCTGGAAGATGTTATGTGCATGTACGAGAAGGGATTCGCGGATGACGATGATGAAGACGAGGCCGATCTACATGGTGACCGTGCGAGCGAAGTGAATACAGACTTGAGACCAACGACGGCGGATCCAACGTCGCATAGCATTGCTGTCATCGTACCCTCCGTGGATGATCCAGTTTCACCGTCGTCGCCGACTTCACGATTGACATTAGATGCTGAGATTCGTCAATCGAGAATGTTGTTTACGAGTCCGGCTTTCACCTCTTCTGTAGCTGCCATTGCCGGCAAAGCTGACATGGACAAGGACACGGCGGATAAACGAGATTCGGCCAAATCATTAGACTCGGATCCTTCCATTGCTTCAGGTTCTGTTGGGGTCAAGAGTACAGGCGCAACAGCTCTTGCCTCGTCTCCCATTCTTTTTTCGCCATCCCGATCGCCATCTCCCCCTCCCTCTACGCACGATCATGTGTTTGCGACTACATCATCGTCCCCCACACTATTATCTCCCCCATCACCATTACCATCAACACCGCTATCACAAACTCCGATTACGACCACGCCCACGACTTCGACTACGACTACCACGACTGCAACTGAAATTACAACGCCGACGACGCCTATGCCTGTTGAGCCCGAGGATCCTGGGTCCCGCGATCGGTATGGGTTCAAAAAGGCGAATCAATCCGTGAACAGAGAGCAGTATGATGCCTGGAATAAAGATTATTCTTTCTATCTGGCTCGGCGCCGACGGAAATGGATCACTTACCTCAAGGACTGTGGGTTGATGACGGACCGCCCCATTCGATTCCCGTCTCCGTGTGCGAAAACGAAAAGGTTTGTGCGCAAAGGAATCCCCCCGGACTGGCGAGGTGCTGCATGGTTCTACTATGCCGGAGGGCCTGCCATTCTTGCCAAGTATTCTGGCCTCTACGAAAAGCTTCTCCACCAATCTGCTAAGGTAGTCGACGTCGAAGCAATCGAGCGCGATTTGCACCGGACGTTTCCCGACAACATCCAGTTCAAGCCTTCGGGCCACTGCCACTCGACTGCCTCAAGTAGTGTACGTCATAGCCAGTCGACAACGGAACAAATGTCCGCGGACGGAGACAAGGACAAATCGCCAGGGCCGCCACCTGCTGTCGCGGACGAACCGCCGATCATCACATCGCTTCGTCGAGTGCTACACGCCTTCTCAGTCTATAACCCCCGTATAGGATACTGCCAAAGCCTCAATTTCTTAGCCGGGTTACTGTTGCTCTTTGTCGAGACTGAAGAGCAGTGCTTCTGGTTACTAAATGTCATTACCATCATTTATCTGCCTGGGACGCATGACATGAGCCTTGAAGGCTCCAAGGTGGATCTTGGTGTCTTGATGACAGAGTTGCGCGACAGTATGCCTTCGGTGTGGGACAAGATTGGTGGCGAGCTCGAGAATCTACCCACAGCACGACCCAGCACCAGCAAGTCATTTCGCAAGGCCCGACCAATTCTGCGACGGCGAGGAGAGGAGAATAGGCTGTCGACAGAACGGTTGCCGCCTATCACGCTCTGCATGACGGCTTGGTTCATGAGTTGCTATATTGGAACTCTACCCATCGAGACGACGCTTCGTGTTTGGGACGTCTTCTTTTACGAGGGTTCCAAGACGCTCTTTCGGATAGCGCTGGCCATCTTCAAGGTTGGAGAGAGCGAAATCAAATCCGTCAAAGATCCAATGGAGATGTTTGGTGTGGTACAGGCGATTCCCAGACGCATGATTGACGCCAATGCTCTCATGGAAGCGTGCTTCAAACGTCGCAACGGGTTTGGGCATTTGAGTCAGGAGACAATTGACGAGCGTCGACAAGAGAGGCGCGACAAGGCCAAGCGGGATCGCGAACGTCATTCCAAGGCGTTGCGTGCCAAGGCGAGTTTCAATGGGGACATGGCAGATGGCAACATGACGGAAGCAGAGAGCTCCGGTCCTTTGTCACGGCGAGGCACCCTTTTCGGCAAGAAGAAGAAGGAGGATCTGGTGAGAGCTGTCGAGATTTGAGCGTGCTCGACGGCAACCTATATGATGTGATGGACGCCGCAAGACGGATGTGCTGTGGAACAGAACCCTTGCGGCGTTTTCGAATTTTGTAGTAGTTTAACGTATTTACTCACGACCAGCCTTGTTCTTTTCTTCTTTTATTTCTTTCGAGCCTTTGTGCTTTGGCTCGGTGAGCAAGAGGACGTCAGATACGCCCTCTATCATTGACCACAATACCCTCTTGGTTGCTTTTGGTTGCTTTGCCAAATCATTTTTCTTTCCTTTCACGTCTTGTTGTCTGCTTTCAGGGTCGGATTTGCTCAACGGGCGGGAGGCGCTACTCTTGACTTTGATTTTCTTTTTCTTTTTTTCCGAGGGTTCCCGCGCATCTCGTGTGAGGGTGTTGTATTATTGCTCGATCACCCGACCAAACCTTGTACTTGCTGTGCTTTGCCACATTTGCTTTTTCGTTGTCTTGAAGTCGCACACAAGATATTTTTGCAAATGGTGCTTGCTGCGCATGGACACAAAGGCATAGCTCCTTGTATTATTTTCATGACTAGTGCTGCGGGCCGTGGGTTGTATTTACAGGTGTGAATTTTTGTATTTTGAGGAATCCCATTAATGTCCCCATGGGCTGAGATCATAGATGAGATGAAGCAAAAAGTGGTTTCTGGCTATGTACCTGTCAGAGGACAAGAATAGTGAATTTCGGGCGCTTGTGTATAGAAGTGCGAGAAATAAGGAAGACTGGAAATAAGACGTTCTGCATTTCATTGTTATTTGGCATTCACGACAACATAATACTCTGTGTCTGGCTTGGTGAACACGTTCTGGGATAGCCTATAGGTAGGCAAGTGGTGGTGAAGTCGATGGAGGGGGCGGGTAATTGTGTAGAGTCTAGAGTCACAATGAAGGCAGTGAGCAGTAAACGATGGACATGTGGTATAGGAAGACAACCCGTTGTCGAAGAAGCAAAAGTTGACTTGAAAGAGGGGATCGCGATTGTAAGTTAAAGAGGAGTGCGTGTGTTTCATGTTGTAGCATAAGGGGATGCCATTGCACCCGCTCGCGATGACTGACGTCATAGCGATCCTGGGCACGTTGCTAATTCCTACCGAGTAATTCGATGCGATTTAAAGTTATGATGGCGGGAAGTGGGGACGAACGGAAAGATGGAAAAGGATGAAACATGGAGCAGGGGAACAAGATTTGGAGAGAGATGGAATCACGTACAGTTTACAAAATTAAACGAGAAGAAGAAAAGTTGGAAGATGATGAACCACGACGCATAACGTTGTTTATGCAAGTGCATGGGAAGTTACTGATACATGGTGCCATGTGCATGTGAATATGCTGTGCATGTGAAGATGCTATATTTACGTGACCAATGAACCGTGGTGCCATGTACATGTGCATCTACCTACATACAACCTAGGTACCTACTGATCATCACTACTGATCATCACTACTGATCATCACTACTGATCATCACTACTGATCATCACTACTGATCACTAGGTATTGATACGCAACTTTACGACCAATAGTCCCAGCACGCCACTTCCACCCAAGAACAACTTCAACCCCCAATTCCTTCATCCAGGCGGCAGGCCGTTTCTCCCACCTCCGGGGCCCTGCCAGGCTGCCTCCCTTTCCTCTACCATCCATATCCACCCTCCCCCCTCGCCCTTGTCCTTCTCCATCTCCTTGTCCTAAAAATTTGGCTCCCCCATCGCATACTTCCTCACCATATCTTGCGCCCTCAGAGACCACCGTGCCATGTCTTCCCTATACTCCGCCGCAATATCTGGCTCCATCGGATCCCCCGCCTGTGGCTCTATCATCAATTGCCGAATCATTTCCAGCACCATCTTTAGTTTGAGGGACGGCTTCCACGCCTCGGGCTTGAGCATCGCGAGACACACATTGCCTTTGTCGTCGTTTGTCACGTTGGGATGGTATATGCGGGTGACGAAGCGCAGCAGCGGGGGCTTAAAGGGGTATTCGGGGGGCAGGGTGAGGATGAGGCCGTAGCGGCCGGGGTGGAAGGGCGATTCGGGAGGTGAGGCGTAGGTGATGTGCCAGGTGTGAAGGTTGGAGTCGTTGGGGAGGGAGAGGGTCATGTGGAGAGGGGGAGATTTGGCGCATTCGGCGTATTCCTATTTTACGGGTTCTTTAGTTGGATGGGTGTTGTGTAGATTGGAGAGTCTTTTGATGAAATACTGCTGGTGTTGAGTGGGAGATAGATTGGAAGTACATAGGAGGGCGGGCATTCCTGGGGAGAGAATGGAAGGAGTATAACTATAATGTACCTTTGCGATGCGCTTAGTGGAATCGCCGGACATGTTTCTGGATATTGCCTTTTCCTTTCTCAATATATGCAGCTAATCACGGTTGCGTGCCTCTGAAACTTCGGTTAGGCCCAAATCTGAGTCTGGCAAAGGTAGCGCGTGTGATGTGGAGGAAGCAAAGAAGCAGGAAGTGAAGAGAGCTCCAGAAGGGAAGTGTACGACTTTGGGCTCTGGGGCATCGTTGAGCTTTGAGTCGGAGATGGGACGGCGGGGTACAACTACCTACCTACCTAGGTACAGTACGACGGTGGGTGTTGATCGCGGTCAACTGCGCGGTCGCAGATATACAGTAGTGCCAGATTTACCGGCGGCGGCTAGTAGGGAGCTTGCTGTCGATGCGTAGAATCATAAATTGGTCTCGGTACTGGCTCTTTTGCAGAAGCATTTGGACGCAAAGACATGCCACAGTCTGTGCTGGCTCTGCGGCTATGAGCCTATGACGCGAAAGTTGGGCTCTGCTAGATATGTACAGTGGCCCCAAATGAATAACGCGAAAATCTCTCCACTTTTCGTCGCGACGCGTCAATTTAGCTTCATCCAAAAACCAACCCATCATCTTTGAGCAGCCATGTCT
>SRQH01000416.1:0-25279 GCA_018360345.1 Claviceps sp. LM84 group G4 | reverse complement strand
CTCCATGGCTGCTCAACGATGATGGGTTGGTTTGTGAATGAAGGTAAATTGACGCGTCGCGTCGAAAAGTGGAGGAAGTTTTGTGTTATTTGTGCGGGGCCACTGTAGGTATCACAGCTTCAGTGCTTCACAGCCTACAGGTGCGAGCGAGTGAACTTGGCCCGTTGAACTTGCGAGGGTCCTCCACTTTCGTACATAGTGATGGTACCGGGTAGATGTAATGTGTCTCGCGCATATGTGTCTGTATATGAAGTCGATGTCCATCCAGGGCATCAGCAGAGATTGGACTCTTGGGGAAATGTCGGAAGATGGACAAAGAAGTCGTCGCTCTTGCGCCGCGCGCGAGGAGATGCCCCATCAGATGAGATACATACCTACCTACCTGTAGACTTTACCTGGGGAGAGACATCGAGACATCGCCCGACGCCCTCGGGCCGTTTCTTTATGTCTGATCACCTAAGCTGACCTGGTTTATTGATTGCCGAAATATCGGTCCTATGTATCATGTCATTCTGTCATTGACAACCGAAGACGCGTACGCAGTCTTTTCTGGAAAGTTTGGCCTCTCACGAAGCATGAAGAACTCGAGCAAAAAACAGCCAGATTCGTCGAGCACAGAGAAGTTTTCTCGAGTAATTCTAGCGGCATATTTGCACGAAGGCCGATGACAGGGGAGCGTCGGGCGTGTACCGATGCCACGGGCTGTTTCACTTTCTTGTGATTTCAATTTTCAAGTGGCGGAACGTTCGTCACAGATTCGAATAATACTTGCACCTCGGAGCATAGAGTCAGCATCAAGTGAGTCAGGAGTAAGACGTGAGGGCGCAGGAGCAATATGGCAAGAGCTTCGCCGCGGGATTTACATGTAATTATGTATAAGCGACGGCTGGCGGTCGCACCGCGTGAGTCCAAAGTGAGAGCGTATAAGTGAGAAGCGAAGGTTCAGGCTCCCAGGACTCGTCCCTGGCCAAGCTGTAGTTCCCTGTTCCGGCGTTATGTCCTAGGAATCTGTGAGAAAGCTGCCGCAAAAGGGTCAGAGCCCGGGAAGTACATATCACAAAAGCATTCCCCTTGTGATAGGATTGCCTAGGAGTAGAATTTGCACAGTTCGAGTCTCGAAATGACGCTGGCAGCATGACATACATCAGTGACCACTCAAGAGACGCCTTTTTACAGAATCCTACGACACAAAAAGCACCCTGAGGCTCTGAGCTAGGTAATCATGATCTCATTAATTAAGTATGATGCAAGAACGCCATTGAAACTATGCAGATACCAATCCATGTATGCCCTGAATCGTCCCTCCTTCATCTTCCAACCTCAGGTTCCTCAACATCAACCCCTTATCCCGACTCTTGGACACCCTTCCTCATGCATAGGTAGCCTCCGCGGGCGGTCCATATCTCTATATTCTCCTTACCCCCTTAGCACCATCTCGCACCTCCCTCTTTCCGAACCAACACTTCTTATGATGCACTTTAGAAAATAGAACAGAAGACACCAGTAGAACACAGCTTCCCCGTCCAACCATGAACCTCAACCGTGTCCCAAATAGCCCCAAGATTCAAGTATATGCAAAAAAGAACACACCTTCAGACTATCACCCACCACGACTAAAAAAAAATCTTTCAGCAAAACCCCAGCAATGCACATTATCAATCCACCGTCGCAAAAAACGAAGCCGTCTCCTCAAGCTCTCCATCCCCATTACAAAAATCCCACCCCACAATAACAGGCGCTTGACTACAGCACACAATCTTGCGAGCATCAAACTGGAGCTTAAACACCCGCGCGGGCGGATTCTCCGACACAATATGCGGATGGTGCGATGTAATTGGCGGCGCCGCTGCCGCTGCCGCTGCTGCTGCCGCGGCTGCTCCCGGCCCCGCCGCAGCATGCATCAGCGGTAATAGAGCAGCAGGCTGGGCAGACGCCGGGGCTGGACCTGGGAGAGGAACAGAAAGAGGCGCTGGGGCCGGGGCTGGGGCCGAAAAGGATGTCTGGTGGTGGTGGGGGTTTGTGTTTGTCGTCACCATGTAGGCGGAGGGTCCTGCGGGGGCCGATGAGGTAGATGGCCCAGCGAGGCTTGGGAGCGGTAATGAAGCATCCCCGGGACTGTGTCCGAGAGGTCTGTGTCCAAGGGGGTTATTTGAGGGTTGGGAAGAGGCAGAGGCGGCTTCGCTGAGGACGGCGGATAATGAGGCTGGTGTGCGGGATCGTGAGGCTTGTGCTTGTGACTGTGATTGTGGTTGTCCTGCCTGGGAAGAGACTAGGGATGCGATGACGACTTGGCGAAGCTCGGCGCGCTCGACGGGCGATTCCTTCATTTCGATGGCTGATTGTAGATAATCGTGATGGCTGAGGAGGACTGGGAAGGACGCCAGGGCGCGCTCGAGAGTCTGGGGTCCGGCTTGCACGACTCGGTCGATGAGATTGGTCCATGTTGCTACAGATGCTGAGCTTCTTCCGTCCGGATCAGCAACGATTGGTCCAACAGGAATGGTAGTTTCGAGGGGTTGGCTCCGCGATTGCGATGAGCTTGCAATGGGATGCCGAGGCAGACTAGCTTGAGATTGTCCGGTGAATAGCTGCGGTTGCGGATGCGGTGCTGAGGGTGCTGTGTTTCTTTGAGCTGCCGCTGCGGCTTCCTCCTGGCGCAGGTGATGAGCCGGCTTCCAGACACCCTCCTTGTCCCTTCTCCAGATGATGATGCTCTGATCGTAGGAACCAGAGACGATGCGGCCATATTTTCGACCGCCTCCACCGCCTGGCGGCACCTTGGCGCCGAATGCCTGCACGTCGACTGGTCTGGAGCTCCCAGCATTCGCTCGTCTCAGACGCCGATTCCTTCTCTCGCCATCGTGAGATACCTCACCAGCCTCAACGGCCTTGAAATACTCCGTGTCCACGGCCTTGGCATCCGCTTCATCTTCCAGCCTGCTGCAAGGCAGATCCCCGAAACCCGCTTGCACGGTTCTGACTAAATGGGCGTGTCCACGGAGCTGCGCAACCTTCAAGCCCGTTGGCGCATCAAATATACATACCTCGTAGTCGCTGCTCCCGCTTACGATCCGTCGTCCGTCAAACTCTACACACGCAATACCCTTGTCGTGGGCAGGTATCGTCTGCGTGCAAACCTGGTCAGGCCAATCCCAAACTTTGATATGCCGATCCCCCGAAACAGACACAATCGTTCGGCCCAACACCTGAATTGCGTTTACAGCAGCCCCATGACCCTCGAGCCGCCCGATCATGGTATACGGTTCCTGAACAGGCAGCTCGAGTGCCAGATCCGGCTCATAGCCATAGCGCTTGACCGTCTTCGCGGCAGGATCAAACGCTCTATCGCCCATGTTGTAACCGAGCTCGCCGAACCGAAGAGGCCGCCGATTAAAAATTTTGATGGTCTTATCTTTCGACGACGTGACAAGGATCCGTTTGTCGAAGCGCACATTGAGAACGGACTCGCGATGTGCGTTGGTGATAGACTGGACGAGTTCCCCCGTTGAAAATTTCCATACAAAGACGTTGGAATCACTGCTTCCCGATACAATGAGATCTTCTTCTGGGCTCGCGTCAAATTGTAGACACAACACAGAGCCGCTGTGACCGACTAGAGGCGGGCGCGCCAAGCGTTGAGTGCGAATGTTCCAAATGCGCATCGACTGATCCCTACTCCCGCTCACTAGATAATGAGCATCGAATTGCAATGTGTAGACGCATTCTTGGTGACCTTCTTCGGGGTAGTTAGGATGTGGGAGCTGGAAGGTTGTGTATTTGCCTAGCTCCCAATTCGATTCCAGGCGGCGTCGCATGTTGTAGAGGTATTTCCAGTTTATGCGGTATTGTGTGTTGTTCACGTCCCAAGCCCACAAAGTTGATTTCATGGTGTGGTTCGAGCTGGCTGTCGGTAGTGATGGAGGCCAGGAAGGCTCTGGTGTGCCGCCGGGCTCTTTGCGCTTGACGCGCACCACGTCAGGTGAAGCCAAGCTTCTATCTACACTCTTGCCTTTTGCAACGGAGGAATTCGACATAAAGCGCATATCCGTGGTGAGATCATTGCCGAGAGAGCGCGCGAGGGCCGCTTGGCGGGATGACGGCCTGGGGCTGGCAAAGAGGCTGCCCATACCCAGAACTGCGCCGTCCTGCGGGCTGCTCTGCCGTCCAACGTCTGTCATTTGTACATCTTCATCATCGGCCTTGGCAGCGTTTATTCTGGTAGCTTGGCCGTCATACGTCGCCGTCCTATCCGAACGTCCTATCGAACGTCTCAATCCCGCGTTGATCTGGGCTTCAGCCAAGTCGATTTCACTTGCGATGGCTTTCCATCCTTCAAGGTAATATAATCTCTCCCATAGTTTCCGATCCAGCGCCAGCTCGTACCATTGCCTACACGTCCGGGCCACACAGACCAAAGACACAGGGTCCAAGTAGCCAAGGACCTTGAGGCAGATTTCGGCAGGTAGGTACTGAACGAAGTCGATATACAGTCGAGGATTGAGGCGTTGTACTATTTCGGCAATGGCGGACGTGGGCAGGTTGTCGAGAAGCGTCAGAGTTAATTCTGGATGGCACCACAAGAGCAAGTCAGCGACGATGTTGTCATGGGACACTTTGCAGTGCTTGTTGCTAGACTCGGAGCCCCCGATTTGCGCTCACCCTTCTTGACAGACAACGGCAGAGCCAAAGCATTACTCGCCAACCACAGCTGCAAGTCGGCGGGCGATCGCAAGGCTGCCAAACTGATCGCTAAGCTCTGATGCACTGGAGGATTTAACGGATCCTCCGAGTAGCCCTCGTCCGGCTCGTGAATCGGAGTAAATGTATCCATGACGAGGCGTTGGCCGGCTTTTGTCATGGAGGAGGCGTACGTCGAATCCAATCAAGCCGCAGCCTCAAGTCACAGGGTCAAGCCTTGGGAGAAGACGAAGGAAACAAAGGTCCAGCGCATGCAGCAAGGCAGCGGAAGGATTTGGTCGCCCGAATACTTTTTGGGGAAGAATGCTGTTGGACGACGATGGCGATTCTCTCGGTAGATAGGTCGGTACCGTAGTTTCTGTACAAGCTCGGATCGACGTTTCGCGGGGCAGACAAGCTTCAGCCTCGCCCAACTCACGCAAAGACGATGGTCACTGCAGATGCTCACGCCACAAGCACATGAAGTAAGCCTATCGGCTATCAACCGAGCATCGATGCGGGCGAAGCGACAACGCCGGTGGGTCGAACTCCTCAACAGAGGCGCGCTTGGTGCTGATATTGCATTCGATGGAGGCAATTGGCGTTGTGATGTTTATCGTTCTGGAAAGGCTAACTGGGAATGATGGGCGAAGCTGGGCGCGAGTTGCACCACCAAAGGCGGACTTTGCCGCTCATCTCCTTGCTGCGCGCATATATACCTAGGTACATACATATCTACATATGTACCTAGGGAGAGGGCCGCGCGGATGTTACTGGGCCCGGGACTTGATGAACAACATCACAAGCGGGCAAGCCGCGTCCAAGAAGACTATACTTCGCAACGGCGGCAAACTTGTCTTGGCAAAAAAAAAACAAAAAAAACGAAAGATGCGTGCCTTTCACATACTTGATGCAGCTAGACCAGGGCTGATGCTTTTTCTTCCATTACTAATTACTATTGCGAGTCAACCCAGAGAAAAACTCGCAACGGCCAGCCCGTCTATGCAAGTTCCCCGTGGGAAGCGCAGCGACAAATGAAGGGGTGCTTGGCACGTCGACCTGGGCGCATACCTCCGTTGGCGCTTGGGCTTCGATTGACGCGACCAACCTGCAGGACTCGGAAAACCACTGGAATTAACTTCTCCGCCACATTCAGTCCAACATACATACTCTGATCAATCTTTGATCTTTCCCATCTACCTAGGTAGGTAGGTAGGTAGGTAGGTTACAGGTACAGCACATCACAAGTCGCAAGCAAAGCAAAGATCACCAGCGAACAAGCACACCTAAGTAAAAAAGAGACAAGACCACAGCCATGAATGACCAGAATATGCCGGGGCGGCCTTCAAATCTCTGGTGTTAGTCTCCTGGCGGCCTCGTACGTAGCGCAGACCCTCGTGTTTGAAGCACCGCGTGGCCCTTCCGGCGCGTGTTCTTGGTCCTTGGCAATCAGACCAAACTCGGGAAACACCTCGCGATGTCGCAGACGCACACGGCATCCCAGGTGCAGGGCAACACCAAGAAAATCGTACGCCCACCGCCAATGTAGTGTGCCAAATTGCCAATTCTTCACCGTCAGGGATGAGACACGGAGATGCCGGCGGGTGGCCGCCTCTGCTGAGTCTGGGGCCTCACATTGGCCATTTGATTATCAAGTGCTGACTTGCGCCGCGACAGGACAAAGGCTTCGGGTCCTCGGGATGGTCCGATTCGTAGTCCGGGGGTTGCCTTTCTTTTTTTGTGCGCCTGAATCGAGGCGGCCATCGTGGCTCTTGTCTGCGGCTTTTGATGGTCGGGCATCGGAAGTTCACCGTCGTCAATGCTCACCCATTTGCCCACCCTGGAGATATGTATTGCAATCATCGGATAATATGTGTTGTACAATGATTGGATACACATGTGCCTGAGAGCTATTCCATATTCTACAAAGATTCACGATACGTTGGACGGTTGCGTCGCACATGCATTTTGGGCAAGACGGGATGAATGGAATGACGTAACGGGAAGAAATGAACACGAGTCATGCATGAATTTCATGCAAAACCGTACCTACCTACCTAGGTACCTACGCTTGTTTGGAGCGAAGACCCCGTAAGTACATAGTAACTAGGTACCTAGGTATGTACTCCGTACATACGTACCTATCAAGATCTATGTAGCAGTATGTAGTTAGTATGTAGTACATACGGAGTAGATGCGCTGCCTACATATACTTAGATAGCTAGACAATTTCAACTACATATGTTACACCTCCGTCAGTATGACAGCTTCGGGAATCGGAATACAATCAGATCTCGCTTGATTCATGGCCCGCTTACGATCTGGTCAATGTCGCTGCCAAGGTCCACCGTCCACACGGGGGGCCAAATCACCCGCGTCTTGACTTTGAAGTCGTATGTAGGTACCTAGGTACTACCTAGCCATGTTCACGTGCGGCAGTATGTACAACAGGTCACCGGCTGATGGGTGCAATCAAACGTATCAAAAATCAAAATTACTCAAGTCATGTTACTGGTTCATGATCTCTCTCTACCCCTTTCTCCGCAATGTAAGAAGCGCCAGCGATCCATCATCCACAAACTTTTCGCATCCCGCCAGTCGGAATCTGAAGCGGGGCAAGGTGCCATTCGAGTCTCCGCCACAAGCCCTTCGAAGTTCGGGCAACTTAGTGGTGGAATGTCAGCTGAGAGCTCTGAGCTGACCCCCTGACGGACACTCTAGGAGTCCAGAGTTGCAGATAATTACTATGTATTCGAAGCACTTGGAACGAATGTGGCAACGAGAAAGCGTTGCCGTTTTCTTCTCACAGCTTGGTGTACGCATTGGCATGAATACATGGTGCTGATGCTTTATATACGCATGATAGATTCGGTGCGACTCGGGAAACCATATGCTTCTCTCCATCTGGCCCTCTTACAAGTTACAACCACATCGTGTCTGGTGAGCATACACATAGCCTTATGTATCAAGATCGACCGCCCGCTTTGACTTGGACTGATTCCGGCGCATCGTGTCTCGGTATTTCTGTACCCAGCTTCCATGTGAATGTCGCCAGAGCTCGCGAAACCGCGAAACCGCCGTGTCTGTATGTATGTATGTATGTATGTATGTATGTACATATGTAGATATGTACCTACTCCGTATGGCAATCATCTACATAGCCCATTGAATATGTACCTATGTATGTATCGGAATTGCCGACCAGCAGCGATGGCAAAGCAGCTTGGCCCTCGGACGCACCCGTAAAATGCACTTTGGCTTGGGATCGGGACAAAGGAGGCAATCTGCGCGAATCCCGGGCCTTGACAGCGGGAGCTTTTTGAGCGGCGGCAGTCTAGGGATAATCCGCCCATCATTTGCTTGCTGTAGGTACATACTCCGTATGTACGTACCTACCTAGGTACATGGTGCCTGTGAATCTGTGATGCGATGCGATGGCGAGTCGTCACTGAACCTTGCGTCGCGTCATCAGACGCAGGGGAGACGAGCCTTATTTTCTTTTGTGCAGAGAAAAAGGGGGGAGAGGAGGGGGAGGGGACAGGGCCGATATCAGCGATACACAGGCTAGGTACATACACAGCAGCGATTGGCTTCATGTTCATCTCATACGTGCAGCATGTCGCACAAAAGAAAGGGTGAAGAAGGAAGAGGTGTTCTTCTGATCCCCAAAATGTCCACACATATGTGCATATGTACATATAGTTGCGGACGCGGTGCCGACGGCCGTCAAGAGCAAGGAGAGGAGCTGAAAGGGTCCAAGGGCTCCAATTCCAAAGCTCCGAAGGATCGAAAAAAGTGCCGCAAAAAACAAAAAAAGTGACAGAAGAAGGCTGGTCTTCAAGGTACAACCGCCACAGACGGGGGTGATGCAGCAATTCGGGAGGCCAACGACTGCTGCCTGTACTGTGTATGTATGTATGTATGTATGTACATACCTACGTAGTACGGAGTACATTACAGAGTGAAGCTTCTTTTCGCAAATTTGGGCCATGGCTTCACTAAAATAACGTCCAGACTCCAGTGGCCGCCTCCTCATGCGACCGCCGACGCCCCACGTAACTCTCGTTCAGAGTTCCGTCCACGCAGCTTGCTTCGAGCCCTCGCTCGCCAGATATCGTAGTCGTTTCATTCCAAAAATACCGGGTCTGCACATGGCCTCTGCCTGGCTTCAGTTCGTGATGGCCATGCTGATGTTGGCGATAGGTAGGTATGTACTCCGTATGTACGGAGTATGTACATCATCAAGTATACATACATACATATGTACATACATGAATTGGCGAGCCTTTGCTGGAAGTTTCCCGCGGGACGAGACGCGACACAGCGGCCAGCCACCGAAACACACTTGGCTCACACTTGGCTCCGGCCAGGGAAGGGCTTGTGGTTTGGGCCCAGATGGAGTCTGTTCCATTATCCATGTTCTTGACTCCTTGTCGATGCTGATCCCGATTCTGAGCTGTGGGCAAGCACCCAACCACGCAGCGCAATCCAACAAGTCAGCCACTTCGCTTCCTTATCCGCGGGTCTCTCACTACCGCGCCGTGCGCTGTTGGTTCATGCGTCAAAGAATCAAAGAGCCTTTTGGCGCCCCTTTCCAGGCTTTCCTTGCCTTCCTGAGTCCTGGACTCCTGATACATACCTCCTCCTCTTACACATTACGTTCTGAACTTCTGATGGTTCCAACTTCCGTCCGTTCCTTCCCCTTACGTGCACTTTGCTTCCCCTTTTCTGCCCCTTCCTGCCCCCTACCTTCCCCTCCCTTGCCTTGCCTTCCCCTCCACCTTCCTTCCTCCTTCCTTCCCGATACATACATGATACGGTACATATGTACGCTGCCTCTTCCATGTCAGGTTAAAGGAGCCATTAGTAAGCGAGTCTACTCCGTGTGTTTCATTCCCCATCTTTGCCAGATTCTCTTCTACGGAGTAAACGCCTTACATTGGCCCGACGGGACATTTGGGGAGCAGGACTGTCCAATGCTTGAATGTCCGCCGGCGTGTGCAGCTGCTCTGTGTACCTACTTTTACTGCTGTGATTTGCTCTCACACCCATCGGGTGGCCCTGGTGAATCGGTGATTCGTGAACATTGAACAATACCTATGCACATTGCAGGCTGTCTAGACTCTAGCGTCTTGCCCCAGAGACAGCTCCGTAGTCTGTACATACCTAGAGAACCGGCGGCCCCAGGCGCTGCCAACCGTACCAGAGGCTGCTCCGTGCTTGCTTTGCGTGCGCGGGTCAGTCACTACAGGCTGCTTGACTCCAGGCACTATGACACGAGCAGAATCAAACTTAACCACCCTCTGTGTTGCTTATTGCCCCCGAACACTCCTTTCATCATCAGACCACATCGCGCAGTGATTCTGAGGCTTGCCAGACTTGTCAAGTTGCCAGACATTACATGTGTCAGTGGGAGGCTGCCAGAGCCTGCCACAATCCGGCTCGCAGCCAGCTGCCAGCTGCCCCCACGTCCCGTGCCCATTCTCTCGATGCACCCATGCGGACCCACTAGTATTCGGGCTACCGGCCCCATGCACCCCGGGAAGGCGCCACAAGCTACGAGCAGAACGAACGATGGTGAGTCCTGAGTCCGGACTGCCCATCGCCGTTCTGCCCATTGAGTCGAACGCCCGATCCTTCGAGCTAATAAGCCGTCTCACTGTTCTACGCGAGTCCTGCTCGTGCCGCCTGAACGGGCCAACGGTGCTAGCAGCCCCCAAAACGCCGCCGCCTGGACTCGGTACGTCTGGCACAACTGGTACACTTGGAGAGCGCACGGTCCGAATGCACGTTCACCTCGACTGCTTGATTGATCGCCTGCCTTCCACTCCATCACCCCCCCATTGTTTGGTTGTTTGGTCCGAGTCCTTCCGCCACATACTGCTTGCCGCTGAAGGTTCTCCATCCTGCATCAATCTTTGTTTCGACATTATACACTGAGATAATCAGTCGTGACGACTTCTCCCCAATTCTACTCGCATCGTTGTGCTGCGGCCCGGACGCCCAATAGCCAACTGCTCAACTCGTCCTTCGTCTACGCAGTCTTACCATTCGTCGTTTCCCCGTTTCTTCAGTTTCGCAGTCCACACCGACCGCAATCAACAGGCGACTTCACGACCTCTTTCACGGCATTTTATCCGAATTGCACCTCAGAGAATCATACAACCGGCTCACGTGCTTGGCATTGCCTTCTCTCGAATGACGCGACTAGATTTGCCCATCTGAGACCGTTTCAAGCCAGAAGGGAGAGGGCTTCCCGACGCTCCAACGAGTCGAACGAGAGGACAAAAGATTCTTCTTATCGCTCGCATTCCGCGCGCCATTACGTCCTGCCTCCCAACATCGAATACCGTTATTCGTGGCCATTCATTGTTCAGGTCACTAACGGCGAGCTCTATCCCCCTGGGGACCCCTCACCATCCTCGTCAGCGCATGCCCTGCACTTGATATGGCTCATGCTCCCCTTCTTCGAAACAATACCGCTCCGGTTTTTGAGTCCACACAGAGCAGCTTCAAAAGCATGTTCCAGACGAAAATGGTAGGCGGCGCGCCTCGCGGTAGTCAGCTGTCGGGCTCGACCGCCTATGCTGGCTCATCAAATACGTCGCTGGGCTCGTTATCTAGCGCAGCAACAGCCGTGCCGGGTTCAAATGGCGGACCCGTCATGGCCACGACGAATATCATCAATCAGAAAGCCGATGCTTCGCGGTCCCTTTACCAGATCTGTCTCTCCCTCGGGCAACGATTGCGCAGAGTGCCAGATTTCGCCCCATATCTCGAGCAGCTCGACCCCTTAGATCCGGTTGATCCATTATGGAACCTCTTTCGCACAGGATATCCTCTCCTCACCATATACAACTCGCTGCAGCCGACGGAACCTCTCAAAGTGGAAGACCCGAACGCCTCTGAGTCGAAGAAGTCCAAAATCGCCATTTTTAAATTTGTGCAGGCATGCATGAAGGAGCTGCAGGTACCCCCCGCACAGAGCTTCGTCATCACTGATCTGATGGGCAACGACACCAGCGGTTTTGTCAAGGTGACACAGGTTGTGAACTATGTGCTAGATTCGGCAGAGAGGCGTGGCCTTCTACTACAGCTACAGCCATATCCCGAGGAAGAGCCTGCGGCCACCATAGTACAAGCGAAAATGAGCCACCGAGACCACGTCATCAAAGAGATGCTCGACACCGAACGAAAGTACGTGCAAGATTTGGAGAACTTGCATGACTTGAAGACCACTTTGGAGGGCAGGAATCTCCCAGGGGATGTCATGCACCAGATTTTCTTCAATATCAACGCCATTCTAGATCTCCAACGACGGTTTCTCATCCGGATGGAAACGACGCTCTCCATGCCAAAAGCGGTACAAAGATGGGGTGCGCCATTTACTTTTTATGAAGAGTCGTTCGCATTATACAACTCCTTCATCGCCAATCAGCGCAAGGCCGCCCATGTTGCATCACTTGTATTCGACCAGATCCACCAATCTGGCCATCCTGTCGCAACAGATCTCAACACCTTGGACGGCTTCCTATTAAAACCGATGCAGCGACTGGTCAAGTACCCCCTTTTACTGAGGGACTTGGCTAGGAACACCGAGGATCCCGACATTCAAAACGATCTCTGGGCTGGAGTTGACGCCGCTGAACGAATCCTGAAAAGGTCCAACGAAGCCGTGGATCGTGACATGCTCGACGAGACTTTGGAAGAACTCATGTTGCGAGTTGATGATTGGAAGGCTCTCAAGGTAGAAACATTTGGGAAGCTCATGATGCACGGCCAGCACATCGTCATTACCGCAAAGAATGATCAAGAAAAAGATGTAGGTCCGGGAACGATGGTCTTCCCCCCTCCGCTTCCAACAGAAACTTTTAATCTGACTCTTGCAAAGCGTAATCCTAATGTCCGCCCCTGCCAGTACGAAATATATCTTTTCGAGAGCATCTTGCTTTGCTGCAAGGACGCCTCGGGAAAGAAAGACAAGACGCGATCGACGAGCTCGAAAATCAATCCCCATACGAAGACCAAGACTACCAAGCTTCAGCTAAAGGGACGGATTTTCATGACTAATGTGACTGATATCGTGTCCCTCTCTAAACCTGGTAAGAACCCGTCAAGTTGTCGTGTGAAAATAAATGAAGGAGATGCCGAAGAATATGGAATAGCACTATTGCAAGCTTGGAACGATCGGTGTTTCGACAAGGCCGTTGTTCAATCATGCGCCAATTCGCGCGCGGTCGAATATGTCCAGTTCAATGCCTCGGCGAGGTTTCAGAAGAAGCCCTAACGAACATACCCTGCTTGCAATGGTGATATTCTCTATTTTTCGACGTCCTGTTTCCCCACCATATTCAACATCTCCTGTCAATTTCTAAGCTGCCCCTAACAAAATTCGTGCAGGTTCACACAGCGTTCAAATTTGGTGGAGAGGCGATCCTGGCGTGGAGAACTTCACGATCAAGTTCCTCCATGAGGAGTTGATGCGAAAATGGGCCGTGTGTTTGGAGGCGCAACGAAAAGAGAATGCCCCTCGCCATTCCCAAAGCCACGATTCGATCGTCAATGACTTTGCTTGGACACGAGATCATGCTGCTGGGCTTGAAAACCCTTACCTTCAGCAAGAGGAGGATGACGACGACTACGGGACGAGCACGACCGCCTCGCAATATTCGGTGCCGCGAAACTCTTCAAACAGTAGTCTACGGCAAAGGTCCGCTACAGGAGAGAGCACACAGTCACTTGCCGGCATCGCCAGGGCACCGCCTCCGCGAATTCCTCTGCCCTTACCTCCCACATCTCTCAGTCTGCAAACACAAAGCAGCGGGGCTCCATCACCAGGCTCTCGATTTGCAGACAGCTATTTCTCGCCAGTTGCCGAGTCTCCGGCGTCTTCGAGGACAAGCACCACGAGTGGTATATTCCCCGGTCCTGCGTGCCAACCTCTCAAGACAGGAATGCCACAGTCAGTCTGGGATGACCCACGATATGCTCCTGGCCATATGCCTCGGGCTCCATCTCGGGATGGGCCCTCACCGATGCCTTATAGCATGAACGGTACCAAAAACCCTCGTGGTCCTTCCCTTCCCGTCATGGCGACTCACAACCAAACCGCGGCACAGCAGCAGCAGCAGCAGAGAAGTCGGTCGTACAGTACGCCAGACGCCAACGTAGCAGGCGTCGCTCGTCAGCGCCATCCCAGCCAGAGCCACATTCCGGCAGTACCAGGCATTCCCCAACACCTGCACGCAGCTTATGACGGCAACGCTGCTCGCTCTCAAACAGGGACCCCTCGCAACGAGCTTCCAACTCGGACCAGCACGCAAAGCCCCGGGGCTCAGCGCATGCACCAACATTCTGGCAGTCTTGGAGGCAACTTGTCGCATTTGTCTGGGCAGCCTATCTACTCGCGTGGCACTACGCCCGGTCCGACTGGAGGTAACTCACTTCGGGTTGATTCCGCCGCCGCAAACTCCCGTACTGTCACTCCTTCTATGGGTACCGGCAATAGCGTTACGCCAACAAGCAATTCTCTGACGAGTCCGGATATGCCTATGCCGACTCAGCTCAAAGTCCGGGTGAACTGCGAGAGCGGAACCTACGTCACGCTTGTGGTAGCGTGCAATATCACGTATCAGTCGCTCATTGACCGGATTGACGCCAAGCTTGCGCGATTCATGCCCAGCAGTATCGGCAAGGGTATGCTGAAGCTGCGCTATCGCGACGAGGACGGAGATTTTGTCACCATCCAGAGCGATGACGACATCCAGATCGCCTTCATGGAATGGCTTGAGGGTACCAAAGCCCTGATTCCCGGTGGTGTTGGGGAGATAGAACTCTTCTGCATCGGCGAGGGCCAATGATGGGCTGTGCGCAATTTGTACTTTGGGCGGTGACGGTTCTTCTTCCTTTTTTCTTTTTTTCTTTTTTCTTTTTTGGAACTTCTGGCGAGGCCGTTCTGCCCGCCATTATTCTGCTCTGCCACTAAAATACCCTACCTCTCTTTCCTTTGTTTAAACGTTAAGATGGCACATTACCGCAAGATGAGCCATTCGTCGGGATCTCATTTTGGTCCTACATCAGCTGCCATTGCATAGACACGACATGTAGCGAGCTGCATTTCTTCGAGTGACCGGTGACCGGGAATTCACTTTTTCACTTATATTTGACGTCGACTTGCACAGCAGTCAGTCAATGCATCCTACTTGAAAGCAAGCAGTCAAAGTACCTCTTTTGCCTACCAAGTTGAATCGAAAGCCGTCGTCTCCGCTGTTTCTTCGCGACCAGTGGCCTGAATAGAGGCTTATTGCTACCAAGGCAAAGCGAGCCAAGTCGGCATCTTCTAGCTTTCCCACACGGGCAAATTGCTCTCTTCTCTTTCCTTTTAACTTTCCGTCTCCATTTCCCCCTTTTTTTTTTTTACTCTTTTTCTCTTTCTTCTTCTCATATCTCTTATATACATACTTGTAACGGATATTATCTCTTGGCAGGCGCTCTTGAAAGGGTGTAAAGCCACTGATCTGGAGGCCGGCGTTTTCCACTTTTCACTCTTTTCTGTACCTTTGTTTTGTGTTGGAGAAGAATACTCGGACTAGACGCTCTTTTTTTTTTTTTTTTCTGCTCTTCCCCATTCCTTTTTTGCCCCGTCATGTTGTCTTGGAATCACTAAATACGTCAGACCCGCGGAACTTGACCCTCGCGGAGAGGACTTGGATTTTGTATTGGCTGCAAAGCCACAAATAGACATTGACGCGGAACTAAGCGGATTTCTCGTTTCTGAGCTGCTATCACGAGGCTGAAACAGAGTCCGTTGAGCGAATGATGGAAACTTTCATCTGGACGCGATAGGGCATGGGGCTGTGTTTGTATATCTGTTTCAGAACTGCGACCAGTTGTTACGCGTGATACATGTCGAGCCCGACGCTCTGTTTGGGAGTTGACGACAGTTAAGTATATAGGCGAGAAGAGAAAATTTCATCCAAAAGCTGCCTTTGTGCTCAATGTGAATGAAGCAGTTTCATTATTCACACTGTGGCACCTCGCCATGTAGTACAGTAAAAGTACAATCCAGCTCCTGGACACTTCTTTTAAGATGGAAATTAAAGTCGAGACGAAGCCAAAATAAAAAGAAACTTGTAACCCACGCCACACCAACGCCTGAAAATGGTACACCCCCCCTATAGTCCCCCGATGCCACACCACATAACCAAATTTTCCTACGTCTCCCTCTGACGTCCCATCTTGCACAGCTCATCCTATCCCTCCGTCACACCCACATCACCTCCAAATTCAAGTCCCCCCGAAACAATTACTTGTACTTCGCCGGACTCAAAACATGCTTCTTCATCCTCCCCAGGTGGTAGTTGATCGAACTCGGCGGTGGAGGCGGTGGCTTCGGCCCATCCATACATTTCCGTAGCTGGGTCTCGATTTGTGTGCAGCCAGCCGAGTTTTGGCCGGCGGAGGCCCAGCATGCTGAAAGGAGGGGAGGGAGGGGGGAGGTTAGCGATCTGTCGTGGCAATAACATCTTGGGTGTTTTGTTTGCGTGTTTGCGTGTTTGCGTATGCCTGCATATGTGTGTAGAATCCGTGGGTTCCATGACGAAACATGCATTTCAAGCCATAATGGAAGAACCAGAAACATGGGATGGAAGGGCATTTCGCAAAACTCGTAGGCAAGGAAAGCGCAGACTTACCGAGAACGTTGGACATGATTGCTATGCACGGGTTTTCAACCTGCCGCTTTGGATCCTTCACGCGGAGAACCTTAAGCGGTGGGAGGCGCATGGGTTTGTGGCCGGGCATTGCTATGGTGGATTGGGACCTGGAGGCTTGAAGGAGCGGCGTGTTGGTCTTGTCGCTGAGATGCGATGTCGTCGTGATGTGCTTGACATCTTTTGGAGAGGATGGAGTTTACGATTGGGTCACGTGAGTGGGATGGCACTGTGTCACGTGATGAAGCATGTGGGCCTGAAACACATCGATGAAGCCGTTCGTGCCGCAACTTCACGAGTAACAAAATGTCCATCATCGGAATTGGTTTTTGGACACAGCTCTGGTTTTGGCAAATGGATATCGATCTACGACGGTTTACTCAGCAGGATCGTCGACATGATGTACTCGTGGCACACGGTCGAACCAGACGGACGTCGCAGCCTTCCTGTGTTTTCATTGTCCACGGTCAGAAATGGTCACACCCCCATGCGGAAAAAGACTTGAAACGAGACGCTGGATGCCTGCAATGATGAAGGAGAACCAATTCTTCGTTCGAAAGGCAGAAGTCCAGGAGTGGAAGACAGCATCTGGATGCAAGTATGGATTATTCGAGGACAGCGTTATTAATAAACTCCCCAGCCACTCTTCAAGCCCTGATGAATCACATTTTCACGAGTTTCTTGACGCCGGGTATTGGTGCGGCCGAGAAGGCGTCTTCTAAGGAGTCAAAGGCTCCCTGAATTTCCGGCGTCCAACACCACCACACTTTGCGGTCAAGCTTCATAGAGTCGGTGAGAGGATTGACGGTTTTCGAGAAGTCTTGGATGTCACGGCGAGAAACAATTTGAGACTCCGATAAACCTCTGCACTTCTTTCAGGGATGATGAAGCTGCCCACAACTGGAAACAACGAGTTCTTTCCGCGGTCACTACCAAGCTGTACTTCAACAACTTTCGAAGTGCCTCTTTGACTAGCACATCAGGCTCGTCTATCGTCGGGGCATAGTTGAGTATGTCGTCGATGTACACCGGAACGCTGGCGTCGAGAAGGTCGTGAAAAATGTGACTCATCAAGGCTTGGAGGGTGGCTGGGGGAGTTCATCAATCCGGAAGGCATCACGATGTTACTCGAACAATCCATACTTACGCGTCTGAATACTGTCTTTCTTCCACCCCTGGTTTTCTGCCATTCGAATCGAGTTGAACTCGGACTTGAGGTCGATCTTGGTGAAGACTCGAGCTCCCTGTAAATGGTCTTGCATTTCTATAACTTCGACATGATTTGCCGCCCAGACAAGAGCAACGACAAGAGAAAATACTCTCCAGGTTAGCGCAACACAAGCCTGAAAGGGGGGGGGGGGGGGGGGGGGGTGAGGGCAAGCCAGTGTCGACTGTCTTGAAACCATCACTTTTCTCTTCTTCGGTTCTGCGCACATTCACTCGCCTCTACAGCCTTTCAACTCGCAGATGGGACGATGAGTTTATCAGGAAAGTCAAGGAAACTGGACTTCCTGACGACACATACAAGTCCGAACTCGACAACGACGGTCGAGAGGAGATTATCACTTTGGAAGATCGACTTCTGCACCGAAAGGGCAGACTGTGGGTGTCCTTCACACTACAGAAATATGTTGTAGTTCCCGAACACGATGCCAAAGTCGCCGGGCACATGAGAATGGACAAAATTGTCGAACTCATCACTCGCCATTTTTGGTGGCCGAGGCTTGAAGCTATGCTCAGGGACTATGTTAGAGATTGCCTGGAATGCTAACGCAACAAATCTCCAAGGCATGCCTAGGTATTACGGGCTACTACAGGCTGGCAGACAGTGGCTATGGACTTCATCACGGACCTCCCTTCCAAAGTGATGGAGATGGGTTGATGAGCGGCGGATACCCTCCGGCACGGATGCATGGTGATGCCCTCTGTTGGGCTTCCTGCAGCATTTGATCATGAAAACTCGATAAGGGCGGATGCATTTCACCAGCAGTTATCTCGGGAACCGATCGAAAGTGGCTACGCTGCATCACATTTGACTCATAGGACGAGATTACTTTTCTCAAGCGTCTACCTTCCGCCGTCCCATAGACTTCAACAAGATATCGATAGCCCGATCACCTGAGGGCGTTTCAAAATAAGGCGACGACGAGAAGATCCGTCCTACTGGCCCAAGTGATCACTGATACAACTTTCCGGCCAAGAGGGGCTCACTCCTCTCTTGGAAAGCCAAGATAGGCCGAAAGAAACACCAAGAGAAGCCGGCTCGCAAAAATGGTGCAGTGGGCGTGGAAAGCAGAGCAACCTCATACCGACCACACTTCACGTATGTGTATCTCAAGTGTTGGGGTGGCGGCGTCTGGCTCACGTCCTAGCTTGTGGATGAATCACACGAGTATTCACTTGTGTCTTGTTTTGCATGCACGCTTTGTTTGATCATTTATTGGTTGCGTTGTTTTATTCCGACATCTGCTCAAGGAAAGTCTGAGAAAGAGTCAATTTGCTTAGACTAGTCACTAGACGTGTGAAAAATACAGTAAAAGAATGCTCCCGCTAAAAGTCCAAGAACGCCGACTCCGAAGCAACTCGCTGTCATGACCATCATACTCTGCCCTTATGACTCGGGCTGACGGGGAGCCTGATTATCCTGGCTCTGTAAATGCACTGTTCCTTGTTCCTCCTGTGGACTGTTGCTCATAGAACTGCTGTTGATGGCTGTGTCCCATCTTTCTCTCAGTCTCTTGCACCTCGCTCCTGCCGAACATCGCTCAAAATGCCTCCTCATGCTCCCATCTTTCCCATTCGCAGCCTGTCTGAGGACCGAGACAGTCCAATTTCTTCTTGGCCACTTATAGCGGCCATCCCAGCTTATAAGTTATCCTCCTTCTTTGTGCGGTCCCTCCAGTCTGGTATGGTCATTTCCTCTCCTCCTTCATCAGCCACTCGATGCTCATGCTCCGGCAGGACCACACACAGTCTACAGACTACAGTGGCTCTTCTTCCAGGCGATATAGTCGTATAACTTCCAAGGCCTGCAGGCTGCCCCCATGCGCATCACACTGGACACAATCGTTTTTGTTTTCACCGAGCAGGGCCAATATATCTGCCCTTGAATTTGTCGGATGAAATTTGCTTGCGTCCAACTTCCAGGGACCATAGTGCACACCTCTCTAGACCTTCCAGATCGTCTTTGTCTTTCCGATTTCGAGTTCGCCTTCGTCCAGTAACCAGTCCGAAAGAAAGAAAAAGACAATAAAATGTAATGGAGACAGGAATGATCTAGACAATCTCTCCCGCGTCTTCATACCTCCTTCCTTGGTCAGAGTCCCGCAGAGAGCTGAGATTGTCGAGGATAATCATTCGCTCATGGCTTGGAAAGTTGGCAAAATTATGTACCAACCAGACGTTGTAATGGAGTTCGAGAGCGAAACACTTGCACACGAAGAAACACTTTTGTACGAAGATGGGGACGGGAGGAAGGCTAGAAACGATAGGAAGGCTAGGAAGCTCAGGAAGGCTGGGGAGGCCCGGGAGCTCGGGAAGCCCAGGAAGCCCAGAAAGCTGGAAATTGAGAATTTTGTTGTCCCGCGGAGGTTGGCTGACATGTAGAGGTAAGATCGTGCTTTCGTCGCGGCCGATGACACGGGTGATGAGGTACTTCAAGAGCGTCAACCTCATAGTTGCAAAGGCCTTTTTTTTTCTTGGCGTCACGTGGATGAGAAAGAAAAAACTGGTTTGAGCTTGTGTAAGTGCCAGTGTTTTCGAAAAGTTGAAGTGAAGGTGCGTGTGCGTGTCTCCGTGTCTCTGTTTCTCTCGGTATATGTGTGTGTCTGTGTTTGTGTGTCGATGAGATGAGAAGAAGCAGAGAATCCAAAATGTGCGAGAGGGAGAGATAAGAAAGAAGAAGACATACATAACTACAGTCCCGTCCGTGAAAGATTTTCTTTTAACCACGATTCCTTGATGATTTGATGTCATTTTTGATGATTATACTTTCGTGGCCTCTGCCGCCACCGGTGTTGTATGGACTTAGCACACGCCGGGACGCCCCGATGGTGGAGGGCGGCCTCAATTCCTCTTTTTTTTTTTTTTTGCCTCGACTACTTGTCTCTCTATTGGACGAATATGTTCAGCAAAAATAAGCTTAACTCCAGTCTCGGGATATGATATGAGCATGTATTTTTTTTTCTCGAGTGAGCGTGGCGATACTTTTTTGTATACTGGCCATGTGCTAGGCTGGAACTTACTTAGGTACCTCTTAGAAGTGCATGGCTGTGCGATTGTGTGAACCATGATGCAGGCGTAACTTGTAAGTTTGTTAAAAGGTGCAATTTTTTCATCACATGTGGGGGCCGGGAGTGCAAAATAAGACAAGAATAGAAAGATGGAAGAGGTGGTTTTAGCAGTAACAGTGTGGATGAGGTGAACGATTCATCGTTCATGTGTCGTGGGCTCAAGGCGTGTTCTGCAAACTAGATTGACAACGCACATGTGTATATGTACTCAACAGTAGACACGTTACAATGAACGCCAAGTGTGCCCTTTCAATACAATACTGACCATTTAAACGAAAATCCCTCCGCAGATAGAGGTATACCTTACGTAGTAGAGTTTGGTGCCATTTCGCAAGGCACACGCGGCCCGTGTCGACACAAGCATGTGGCCACTGGCGCCGCCCACGCCCATCCATCATCCATCATCCATTAGACAGGCAGTCCAGGTGTGCAAGTCGACCTATTTCACTCCCCATGTGTATGTATGGCGCATTCCCTGTCAAAGTAGTATTAGAGCCGGGTCATGCAAAGAAGTAATTGTTGCCGGGAGAGGCTTGCCGCTTCGCGGGTACTGGTACAAGTTACAACACTGCAGGGTGCCAAGGCGGGCGGCTTTGCGAGACCGGGATGCCAGGATCAATGCGGTTGAGGCCTAAGAATAGAGAAAATCATTACGGTTAGAAGGAACGGATGTCAGAGGGGAAGGTGCAGTTTTACTAGTGCATCGAATAAGATCTCCAAGACTCCAACAGCTGTGGAAGTAGGTCGCACGGCGGCACTTAACATCGTCACAGCAACGTGCATTCAGCTCTTCATCTTTACCACAACGACATTGCTACCAATACGGTCTACTACTAGCCGCTTCACTTTCGACAAGCAAACAAAAAATAAAATAAAAAAAGATGAAGCTGTTCGCCCGTCATATTCGTCGTCATAATCATCATCAGACCACCACAACCGTCACCACCTTCTTCCAGCACTCAGAGCTCGGGTCCGTCCCAAAACTCGCGTCGTAGTTTGACGTACCACGCCTGTTTGTGCGGAAACGACACCTGCTTCTCCTTGGAAAAGCCACACCGATCTAGATGTCTTAGGACTCTGCAGGTACACCGAGTCAGTGAATAGTCCAGCGTTGTTAGAGGCGTAAACAACAAACGAGAGAGAAAACGAAAGACAAGGGATTTGAAAGCGAATTAGACCTTGAGCGGACTATACTGTACCTCTTGTTATCAACCCTGGGCTCCAAACACACATTCATAGTCCTATTATCCGACGTGAAACACCAGTGCACCAAGCTCGTCAACCAAGCCCCCACGCGGCCCCTTGACCACTCCTCCCCAATCATAATGTGAACTCCGCGGTCCCAATCGGCCACCTCGTTGCCGACGTGACGCCCCAGAATGTCCTCCTTCGCCCAGTACACCTCGAAATACCCAAAAGGTACGCCGTCCCACAACCCAATCACGGGAAAGGAGTGCTTGGAACGGAGTCCCGCTTCCAGAAAGTCGGAATCGTAGTCGCCCCAAAACTCCTTGACACGGGAGTTTTGGAACCACGACTGCAGGAGTTCCTTGTCGCTCATACCGGACAATGGCTGGCTCTGACTTTGCTCCGGCGGGGCGGGACCAACGGGTCCGAGATACGGCACAGGCAGGGGCGAGCACGACGCCACGCGCAAAGAGAGGTACTGACCTATGCTGTCTACGTAGCGACTGTAGAAAACCTCACCCATGCGCGGGGGCTTCGGACGAAGTGGATGGCGAATGTTGTTGGTGTGCGTGTACTGCAGAGGCGGGGGAGGGTAGTACATGGGGAGCTGTGAAGACGAAAAGTAGGGCCCAAGGGGCAAGGTCGCCGTGGGAGGGGGCGTCGTGGAAGAGAGAGGCCCTACAGAGTCGGTCACCGGCTGTCCAGCTGTCATCGAGGGTATAGTTCCTCCACCACTGGGGGTACGCGAGTGCCAGGCTTTGGTCTCTTCTCTAGGTGAACCAGGTCCGCTCGTGATCGGAGAGCCAGGTGTCGAATACAAGCCTGGTGCAGAAGCAATCATTCTGCCCGCGGGTTGCAGCGAGAACAGAAACAGTTGAGCCGGCATCTGCCAAAACATGCGCCTCGTGACAAACAAGTTCTCCCAATCTCCGTCGCCGCCGTCAACGTTCGTGCCCACGGAGCTGTCCTCACAAGCTATCAGACCCATCCTCTCTAGCTTGGGGATGAGATTCCTTCCGCGCAAGACCCCTTCTCGTTTGATGGCAATCTTCCATTCCCCCCGCGGCCTCGCTGCCTGGGGAGTGGCCCTGCAGGCGGCTGTGTCCAGAGCAAAGTCCGGCTCTGGCTGGTGAAAGTACCAGTATAACGTGATCCACAGCATCATGGCGATTTCGCGGGTAGGACTGGCCGCCGGCTTGTACTCTGCATTGGACGGTAATGAAAGAGATGATATGAATAGAGTGTCGTTCTGCAGCGTGGGTGCCCTGAAGGGTCTGCTGCGTCTCTTTGATCTCGGCTCCTCTTCGAGGACATGCCCTGCCAAATGAGGTGTCCCAGATTCGTGGCCATGATCTTCTACCACGTCGAAATTGTCCGGCTCCTCCTCGGTATGCAAAACTGTCGTCCAGCCCACCGGAAATGGGTGAAGGAGGTTATCATGATGGTGATGGTGGCTGCGGAACCCCATCCCCCCGAAGACGGGAGTGACGGTGATGTTCTTGCCATCGGGCAAATGCAGGAGCTCAGACGTCATGTCTGTATCCTTTCCCGGTAGAATTGCTTTCGAGACTCGTATGATGGCCTCTCACGGGGCAGACGCTACCCCTTTTTTGCCACTACTCCGTATTGTGCGTGAAATAGTCGACGGTCGTATTGTGGGCTGATGGGACGACCTGAACAGAGATCGGGATGCAAACTTTTATAATCAAGTACGAATCCGTGCAGGGCCCCATCCCCATCTTGGTTGACGCACGATGGCATCACGGGAACCGACTTTTTGACGTTGGATTGGGAAGGACTGTCGGGGTCGCTGCCCACTTTCACAATTGTCAAATCGGACGACACGTGAAGGCGACAAATCATGACAAACGTGCGGCTTAGCATTGGATAACGCGACAAGCAGATCCGAGACAGGGCAGGGGCGATGCCCCAAGTGGGGCGTTAAATGGGTCGTTAGAATCGGCGGCTGCCCAATGAGACGAGATCGCGAATATCAAGATGGGATCATACGGAGAAGTATTACCTACGGACTCTCCGTACATACTCCGTATGTTACTATTTACACCCACCTAGGTACCTTTGATGGAGTTCTTTGTTTCTTCCGCACCCATTCGCCGGCCGTCCGGGGGGCTAGAGCGCTGGTGCGGGCTCTTCTCGCTGCGCTCACAGGATGGCAACTACGTACCTAGTTTAAACTTTGAAGTTTGAACTCAAATTTTGCACCCAACAACAGATTCGTTCAACGAAAGGCGATTCTGCGTCACAAGCGCCATTCTCCTGGATGTATGTACATATGTACATACATCCGGGGCCCAGGCCTCAAATATCTAGGGGGCTACAGTATGTACATAGGAGGTAGGCAAACGCGGAAGGTGCGCTTCACATGTATGTATATCATTTTCACGATGGAGGATGTTGCGCAAAAGAATGGGCGCAGCCGTCTGGCCACTACTCCGTATTTTGTGCTTGTAATATGCCCCTATATGCCCTGTGATAGAGGAACATTCGTGTATTAACTAAAGTAATTGCGGGCTTAATGACATCGAATTGACGCGGCAGCAGTCACCATCGCTAAAACTTAAATTATATTATTAAACGCACACTGATTGATTTTTACGCAATCGCCGTGATCTTTCACTTGCTAGAAATACACCATCGCGCAGAGCGCATTTCGAACCAATATACTATTAGGTATCATACAGAACTGAGAACGCCTGGCACACCGTACACGTATCTTTCGTACCAATCGTTATTCATTCGTTCCTGCAATTCTCAGCTGAACTCGTCGTATCTGATAATTTGCTCAGTGCCGCCGCCGGATATTTCTCACTGAAACCAATCTTGAGCAAGACTTTCGCTTGCCGTGGCTCGGAGGGATGGATCAATCCTTACCAAGCCCGCAATCACTTTGGTTATACACGAACGTTCCTCCATCGTGAACTCTGCATGTTTTCCATTGAAATGATAAACATATTCAAGCCATTCTTGTAGCGTCAGGCGCCCGCCTCCTGGGTGCTTATCTTGTTCCATGGCACGCCATTTAGCCTGCCACCTCAACGGGAGCTCTTCCAAGGTGGCTGCAATCATTTGCCTGACAAGGCCAAGGGGGGTCTCAGCGTCAAACAGTCGGTTCCCGGACACCAGTTCAAAAATCTATTCTCGTTCGGTTACAATTTGAGTCCGAATTGACAGTATTGAATGAGTGCTTACCAGACAGCCGGCACTCCATAGATCGACTCGATGATCCAGCCGATCCCCAAAAACGATCTCGGGTGCTCGTAGGACTAGTGGAGTTTCCAACACACTGGGTGCATCGTCGCTAAAGAAGGCCTCTCCGAAGTCAATGATCTTGATGGATGGGCAAGGCGCCATGATGTCTTGTTCCTGAAAGAGTGCAGGTCGAATGGTCTG
>SRQH01000415.1:0-25301 GCA_018360345.1 Claviceps sp. LM84 group G4 | reverse complement strand
TAGACATGGCTGCTCAAAGATGATGGGTTGGTTTTTGGATGAAGCTAAATTGACGCGTCGCGACGAAAAGTGGAGAGATTTTCGCGTTATTCATTTGGGGCCACTGTACCTTGGCAGTAAGTACGGCCCCGTGCTAATCGGAACTCACTTGTTTCCTTTTTGACCCAAAAATGCGACAGTTCTTTCTTACAAGATTGAACACTCAGAACTTCAAAAGGGCAGTGGAGCACTCAGTGCTCAACAGGTAGGTAGGTGCTCAGTGCTCACGAGTCACGACGTGCACGACTTTGACTGATGACTTCAATTGTGTAGGCACTCGTGGTTTCGTGCACTCTCTGTTTCTTCTCTCGGGACCATGTTCAGGACACCAAAATACGAACTGATTGTATAACGAAACTTGACAAATCCAAAGCGATGGCATGTCATTAAAGGCTCTCTTTTCGCACCACCGAGCAATATGTGCATTGAGTTTTGCGTAGAGGCAAATGATGCGTAAGACGCCTTTGCATGCAAAGATAAGCATTACTTGAGCATCTTCCATGAGAAGCATGACTTATAAGTGACACGGCAGCAGTCACCAGTTCTTTATGTGCAGTCGTCTACCTTTATCATATAAGAGATTCCTGGGAACCCGATACGAGTCAGAAGATAGGCCATACTCCTGCCTAGCGGACATGATCCAGATTCCAATTATTGGACACGACCTTCTGAGACCGCGACTAAGCCATGTCACTATTCTACCTAAGCTGAAGAATACAATACCAAGATTGCGCGATGCGCGGAGACATGAGCACCGTTATTAGGCTATCTCCCACCTTGGCTGCTCCTTAGGTACCTATCTCTTCTCTGATCCATTTAGTAACACAGTATGTGAGGCCAGTCTCCAGACAGAGCCGTCACATTACGCATGTTCCATGTATCGCAGACTTGAAGTGTTTGGCTACATAGCAACCCTTGGACGATGAAAATGAAAATACACACGTCGCGTGCATAGCCAAATGTTCGGCACAGCGCCTTTAATGCTCTAGGACGTCGTTTCCTTCGCGAAGTTGTCGCAGGGTATGTGATGCACAAGATACAGCCTAATAACTCACAATGGTTACACGTGACGCTGGTATGTATCTGGAATGGAGAATGCAATTTGCTATCCGAAACGCAAGCCGACTCTGCAATCCAAAATAAATAGACGGCTGCATATCGGGTCATCAATGTATCATACAAGAAAGTACGTTTGCGCAACGAGTAAGGAAACCGCATTCATGATGCTCATCGGTATCAAGCCGCGGCCACATGTACCACCTTGAAACCCTCCGTCACTACCTTGGCAATCTCTTCATTTTTGTGTGGCAGCAGCCCCAGAGCAAACGCCACATCATTCCACTGTCGCTCTGTCTCGCATCGAGGTAGTCTTGCGGCCAGCTTCTCTGCGAGTTGCTTGGCGTGTTTATCCTGAATGACAATGTGAGCAAAAGATGCGTCGTTCAGTACCCTAAAAAAGGGTTTCTAGGAGTATGTTTTGTTCACGTACCTTTTCCACAAATCCAAGCAAGAAGCGAATGATACGCTTGAAGCTCTCCTCCTGCAGTCTGTCACCAGCACTTAGCAGACTAAACATGTCTACGAAGTGATTGTATACAGCATTATCCTTGGTGCTGAGTTCGGTGAAGAACATTCTTGCGAGATCCGCGATACGCCGGTCGTCATCTTCCAAGCATTTGGCCATTTCTCCCAGCTGGCCCTTTACCTTGACCTGGCCAGCCAAGATCAAGAACGTCAGGGTCATCAGACACGTCCTCTTCACGGACGCATCATCGTCGGCCAATCGTCGATACAAGAAGTCAGTATTTTCATCAATCAGGTGGTTGAAGCAAACTGCCATGTCTCCAAGCGCTATCACCGCATTCGAGCGCACGGTTGCATCAGTCGATCTCTCCATGATGGTAATGAGAAGAGGCAAGTTGGTCTCGCAGTATTCCGAGGACACACACATGAGCTTGGCAAGGCAAAGTGTAGCCGCAGCCTGAAGACCTTTGTCCGCGTACGTGGTGTTGTTTGCGCAGAGTTCTGAGACTAGGGGGCCAAAGATGGCCAATAATGATTCAGGTCCGTACAGAAGCTCTCGCTCTCGGATGTGGGCCATGGCTTCCGTGAAATCATCTTCAGTCGTGCCTCCTATAAGATCTAATTCGTCGACGTCTTCCTTATCCTTGTCTGTCTTGGCGGGTGCTTGCTTTTCCTTCTCCTGCTTCCTACGCTTGAAGTCAAGCTCGCACAGTTCCAGATGGACAATTTGTTTGATGGCTACATGGCCGACGATAAAGAGTAATTGCGACAAGTTAACGGCATTATCTCGTGTCTTGGGCTTTTCTGCTTGTGTCGGTTGGCTCGTTGTCATATCGGGCTCTTTCGCCTCATCTCGCGATGTAGGCCTTGAAGCAGGGCGAGATTGTGAGAACACATGCCTCGTTTTGCGCCTGATTATTTCGGAGCACAGCACGTCTGGGTGTTTGGAGATTGCATAGATGGCATTGATGGCCTGCTCCGCAACTCCGTACCACTCCTTGCTCTCTGATTGTACTTCAGCGATGGCTGCAAGACGCCCTAGAACGGCATGATCATTCGCAAGTCTGTTGAACTTGGTGCTTGGTGACTCCTTCGCATGACGTCCGGAAGGATTAATTCTCCTGAGAGCAATGCATGTGTATTTGGCCAATTGCAGGTCATTGCGACCGTGTGAGCCCAAACCGGTGCGCAGCATGGTTTCAATCTCATCCACCACAATGGAGGGGCTGGCGGTCGCCAGCATTCCAAGAACAATAATGGCTCCTCGGCGCTGTGTTCTCGAAATCTCCCTCCTCTGCACGCCGTAGACTTGCCATAGCTTGCTGATCACAACGTCGGGGACAATGCCTCCTTTCATCATAGTAGCAAGAAGCTGCTCCAGCGAAGTGAGTTCTGCAGGGGTGGCACCGAATGTTAAACTGATCATGTTGCGAGCAACGTAGTTGGCGGCATCGTTGGGGCTGAAAGACTCGGGAGCTTCAAAGAATAGTCTTCGATAGCACTCTATCAGGTGCGTCTGGACCCCCTTGCCCTCATCGCTGTTGCCTTTGGTCCATATGAGCCTCAACATGCGTCGAATGCCAAGCTTGTTTTGTTCGATATTGTATGCATCACCAACTTCGAAATAGTCAATGGCCTCGATAACTTCACTCTTGTTTTTGGCACTGAGAAGTTGACAAACTACGCCAGTGGCGTCGTGAAGGACATCAATAAAACGAAGAGCCTCGTTGTAATATCGTCGAGTCAGAGTCAGTTTCTCTATGGCTTCTCCTGTGGCGGCTTCTTCTTGTGCCTTCTTGATGGCGGCAATTTTCTCCTCGTCACTCATGGACTCTGGGTTTTGAGCCGAATCTATTTGCGTTGCCTCGTCGAGCAGCTCATTGTCTACCGTGGTATTCCCATTTACGTCTCCAAAGCCTGGCATACCTGGAGGTGGCTTTAACGCGTTGAGCTCTTCTTCCACTTTGTCATGGCGGTCCTGCCACTCCTTGCGAGACAACTGCGCTCCATGCATGACTGTGAATGGGTGGGTCTTGATAAGTATTGCCAGCAATTTGATGGCGTTCTTTCGAACATTACTGCTCTTGTCTTCCAGACTGCGGCAGGCCAATTCTGCAGCTTTCTGCCGTCTTTTGGGAAACTTTTGCTCCAGCTCACAGAGCTTCATGTATACTTGCAAAGTTCTGCATCGACAGTATGGATTGATGTCCAGAAAACGCTCCTCCAATACATCAAAGAACGCATTGATCTGGGACTTGAGATTTTCACTTCGTTCGTCCTGTCGGCTCAGATGCGCAATCATATTTCCGCATACTTCTATCAGTGCGCACCTTAGTGTGTACGACTCGCTATCCAGCTGTTTAGCAAGTAGGGTCATTTGCTTGATGACAAGTCGTGGCACTAGTTCGGATATCTTGGAAATGAATGCCGATACAGACTTGGGCCCACGAGTGTCGTTGGAGTTGAATTCTTTGTTACTGATCTCCCGTAACACCTCATCCGTAAGTTGTGGGTAGTCGTACGTCTCAGCCAGAATATGCAGAAACTCGGCCATGGGCTCTGAAAGGTGTTCGAAGTAGGTCAGATTCTGAATGACGTTGATCTGGGCGGCTGTCATCTTGTCAGTAGGTTGTACAATCGAGTTATATGGAGAATTCGGTAAAGCCTTGTGGCAAAGAGACACTTACTGTATCCGTGGCCATGATGCTTCACAGCAATGCACAACACTTTGAAACAGTGCATACGGATGGACATGGTCTTCGCTCGCTGCTCACTCTCCAAGACCATGTAAACGGGCCTAGAAAGTAGACCAATGAAGGTATCTCTCTCGCTGGTGGTCAAGAAGATTTTGGACAACTTTTGCTTCAACACTTTGCACATGACTTCAAGTGCAGCTTGCAACTGCGTAGCAGAGTCCCAGGTGTCTTCTTTTGACGTGATTTTCTTGGGCTTGCCTCGACCACGAGCAATAGGTGCAGCAGATGACTTCTCTGCTGCTTTGGTCTCCACTGTCGCAATGGTCCATTGTAGCAAAAACCCGTAGATCTCCAGCAACTCTTTGTGATGCGGGACGGATTCTTGCTCATCTGGTGTGTCCATGTCGTTGTACATATAATCGCATTCGGCGCTCATGCCACTCATGACCAGATCAAAAATCTTGCTCAAGGCGTGCGTAGGTAGGAAGGAGGAGTATCTAGGAAACGCGAGGGAACAGGTAAGCATACGGTAGATCCAATACCTTGAAAGAAAAAAAAATTCGACGAGC
Source organism: Claviceps sp. LM84 group G4 (assembly GCA_018360345.1). Taxonomy (NCBI): domain Eukaryota; kingdom Fungi; phylum Ascomycota; class Sordariomycetes; order Hypocreales; family Clavicipitaceae; genus Claviceps; species Claviceps sp. LM84 group G4. The sequence goes on along the minus strand of SRQH01000415.1, from coordinate 20,473 downwards.
TTACTTGAGAAGGAATTGTAATGAGTCCATGTTCGCCGGTCGCAAGATCGCATCTGGGTCGTGTGCAACGGCGTCGATAATGGAATTTAGCACCGGATTGATTGCCGCACTCGTGAGCGATTGAGGGTCATTTTCGCATTCGACCAACGCACTGTCGGCTTCAGGAGTTGGAATTGTGGATGGATCGGACATGTAATGCTTGAGAGCATCGTGGATATCGAAATTGAGTGTCGCCATGATAGCCAAAGGTGTCGCCCTCAGGACGAGAAGTGTACATGCGCAAGGAGCCGCAAGCACGGAAAAATACTAGAGCAGTTGCATGCGCGTCGTGGATCACGACCGAAAAGCTTTGAGTGTGCGAGGCGAGAACGCTGAGAGGGAATGATGAGCCTGTAAGCTGTGAATTCGCATGTACATATAAGCGTAAATCGAGGTCACTTTGCGACGTCGATAAGGTGTTGTGTGGTCAGTGCCATCATGCCATGTGTCTCTCAGCAACGGGTTGTTTTTGTTTTGTTTGAACGCACGCGCGCAATGCCCCTCAGTCTCTGGGCCCCACATGTAGCGGTTTGTCAATTCGTCCATGACTCTGAAGTCACGAAATTGGAAATCCAGCCCCAGCATCAGCGCGTCACCCGCCAATCAAACACGCGACGCCAGCCGAACCTCGACAGCCGGAATACGGAGTAAGCAAACACAAGATACATAGGTAGCCCAAGTCATTTGATGGATCATATCATTGAACTACCGCCGCAGGATCGATGTCGGAGACTCGGAGCTGACAATAGTATAGCCGTTCCTGGTCGCCACAACCAGCTGCCGGAAATATTCAGCACCGTTGCCGAGAATAGGTAACCAGTTCCTACTCGCCAACATGGCAACGGCTGTCATGCGTCCAATTGCCGACGATCCCTTCAGTATTCATGAAGATGCACGAACAGAAGAGACGGAGGTCATGATGGAGGACGATGTCGATAATATGACCACTGACGTAGCCAGAGCTGCAGCGACGGATGATATGATGGAGGAAGCCGAGGAAGATTTTGAAGAAGAAGAGGAAGAGGAAGACGAGGAGGAAGACGAGGAGATGTCAGAAGATGAAACATTCGAAAGCAGTGTTCAAGCCGACATGGACAAACTGAGCGACGATTTCCCTGGGTTTCGTGGGAAATACCGTCTGATCAAGATGATTGGGGAGGGTAGGTTGCAGCTACTCTCATTTCGCCTCTACATGACTGGAAACTAATGATAATGCGAAACGATATAGGCACTTTCTCGACTGTTTACAAAGCGGAAGACGTTCTCTACGATAGATACGATAACAGCTGGGATTTTGACGATGATTGCTCCAAATGGACGCCTCCGCCACTCAAAAGAAATGGAAGCCATGCGTCGTCGGACCGCTCCATACGACGTAGACCACGATTCGTTGCCATCAAAAAGATTTACGTCACCTCGAGTCCAGCAAGGATTATGAACGAGCTTGAACTACTACACGACTTGCGCCAGTGCCTATCCGTATGCCCCCTGATCACGGCCTTCCGCAATACCGATCAGGTGGTTGCGATACTGCCATATTTTCGACACGACGATTTCAGGAGGTATTTTCGAGAGATGACGACCCAAGATATTGCCATATATCTTCGGTCCCTATTCACCGCGCTAAAAAGCGTACACGAGCACAAAATATTGCATCGCGATATCAAACCAACCAACTTTCTCTACGACCCTACGACTCAGCACGGCGTCCTCGTGGACTTTGGACTGGCAGAGCGGGAAGGCTCTGAATCTAAGCCATGTCTTTGCCATGAGCATCGCGAGACGCGCAAGCATCGCCAGACGCATTCTGCTTGGGCCCAGACAGCTACAACGTCGCAACCCGGCTATCCCAAGTCCGACACACGTTTATCAAGGCGCGCCAATCGCGCAGGAACGCGAGGCTTCCGTGCCCCTGAGGTTCTCTTCAAGTGTACCGAACAGACTACCTCAATTGACATATGGTCGGCTGGTGTGATCTTGCTGACCATTCTCTCCAAACGATTTCCATTCTTCAACTCAGCAGATGATGTGGAGGCCATGATTGAAATAGCGACCATCTTTGGCTCTAAGCGTATGAAAGCTGCGGGCCTACTACACGGATGTGTTTTCGAAACTAACATCCCTACAATCGGCCAACAAGGATTTACAATCGAGAAGATCATTTTATGGAGCACGTGTCGAACCGATGACAAGCCATTGACGAAAGAGGAAAAGTTGGCGGTACGATTCTTAGAAAGGTGTTTGGAGCTGGATCCAACAAGAAGAATCACAGCAGAACAGGCGTTGGAGCATCCTTTCTTACAAATCGTCCAGCCACCGCACCATGGGACGGGAGACGACAACGAGGTGGACATGTTGGCTGGGTACTAGTGATATGATGCTGGAGTTTTGCAAATGGCGTTTTTGTCTTCCTAGAAAGGTCTCGTTCAGATGGCGGACATTCAAATGACAGCATTATCTGGGATCTGTTGCGTGTACACTAGGGCATTTATGGGTTACGGTAGGTACGACGGCTTCAGTCATGGTTAATGAGAAGGGGGTATAGTGGAATTTCATATCACCACTGCGTATGCGGTGCTCTTTCATCCGAGAAAACTTTTGGTTGCGCTTTCCCAGCAAAAGTCACGCAAGAGCCGACTAAGCGCACACATTCAGAATTCTGCACAGAGATTCAGACCAGCCTCGTCGGGTCAACTGTAGTGTCTCACTCAAGGTTTGCATTTTTTCGACCTTAAAAACCCCAACGCTAAATGAGATATAGCCGTGACCACGACTAGGCTAGTTTGAGCCTCTGGAGACGGGAGTTTCATAAACACAGAAAAAAAAAATCTTCTTCGTTTCAATTGTTGTGCATATTTACGCAACCAGCTCAACAACACCACCAGCCTCCTTGATCTTTTCCTCAGCCAGCTTGCTGACCCATCTTGCGCGAACAACCAGGGGGATTTCGGGGAGACGACCCTTGCCGAGAACCTTGGAGTAGCCGAGGGGGAGCAGGTCGAGGACAGGGACGGTGTCCTTCTTGGATCCGGAGATGTAGGCATCGCGGGTCTCGGCGGGGACAAGAGTCCACAGCTAAAAGAGGACATGTGGTCAGCTCGGTGTTCTTTTTGATGGATGTTGTCGTCGAACCGCTCGAACTCGATGCGTAGGTGCTCTTTCGTTTGCGATAGAGTTCTCGATTTCGTCTTGAAGTTTCGCAAGAGTTGATTACGCGTCCGATTGTTGTGCGTCAAGACTTCGTGTCGCACAAATGACATGAGGGAAGAATTACCTTGTCCAAGTTGATGACGGGCTTCCAGAAGTGGTTCTGCTGCTTGTGGAAGTATCGCATACCAACCTTACCGAAGTAACCGGGATGGTACTATTTTCGAAAGTTTCGTCAGCGATCTCCATCCATTCATCGTGCGTTCGTGCATTTCCGGGATTGGTCGAACCTTGTCCATGTTGGTACGGTGGTGGTGCTGACCACCAGCCAGACCACGACCACCGGGATGCTTGCGATGCTTGCCAACACGACCGTGTCCGTGGGAGACGTGGCCGCGACTGTTCAGCGAGAGAAATCATTCGTTAGCCTTCAAAGTTCCATCGATTCATCCCATGATATTCCGAAACAAATAGAATATCCGTCCGTCTGGCTGGCAACATGACGGTTGCCAATGGCACGGGGTCTGCTGTCTTCGCTTGCCACGAAGTCGCATAATCAAACGCGCGCGGAGAATCATCAAAACGTACTGCTTGCGGGTCTTCGATGTTCGGGTAGGCATGGCGACGGTTGTGGTGTTGTCGTCGCTTTTCCGGTCTTGTCACGTCGAAGACTGGAAGTGGTCGGTGATGGATTTGCGCCTACTGGGGGGAAAGGGTCACCGGTACGGAGACCGGAAAATTGTTAGCGAGAGGGCAGCTCAGCCCTAAGCAATTGTGTGATCCGGTGTTTTTTTTTGTCGATCAACGGGTGGAGCCCTGATTGGGTCCCGGTCAGGTGACCCCACTGCGCGGAGAGTAAAGATGACCCCACCACGAGTTCTCCACGACAGCGTGCAGCATCGCGACTCGAATCGCAAGTTTGCAACTCGGATCGATTGAGAACTTGAGCATGACCCACCGTGGCAATCATGGGCACATGAAGAGGTTCATGTAAGGCTCTGCGGTCGATGTGAATGGTCCGACGTGCATCATTCATAGATATGAATTTTCATCATCCTTTCACGCCATATGATGTTCAAGAGGAGTTCATGAGAACTGTGTATAATGTTCTTGCTCAAGGCGCAGGCCAGATCGGTATTCTTGAGAGTCCAACAGGAACTGTACGTTGTCGTTCACGTCTTACCGCTTGTCTCTCGTGCTCCTGCTACGTAATGGTGCAGAACCGGTACAGCAGCGGTGCCGAAGTCGGTCTGGACTAATTATAGGAGTCACAGGGCAAATCTCTCTCGCTCATATGTGCATCACTCACTTGGCTCCGAAACCACAAATCCAGCCAGTGTGAGACATCTCTTCATGAGGCAGGAAAGTCTTTTAAGGATGAACCGGCCTGGCTAGTTGACCAATTACTCAAACGCAGGCGTGATGACCTGGTCCAGCGTTGGCAAGACAGAGAACAGAAACTCGCGGCCATCAGACTGAAAGAGAGAGCTCTTGAGGACCGTGGAAGAAAGCGACGTCGTCTAGAAGCACCTGAAGACTCAGGCAGTCGCAAGGACGTAGATGTTGATGAAGCTGAATGGCTCCTCGAGGACTTGGATGATCGTGATGCTGATTCCCGTGATGCCCTGTCTGGGCTCAGCAAAGAGTCTCGTGAAGTATTAGAACGCCTTGGGCTCGGCGGACCTCGCAGGAAAGAAGATGATGATGAGCTCCTCAACGAAGAGATCAAGGTGCGAGACACGTGCCTACCATTCCACTCTACTGCGCGACGCTTTTAGTGACCCTTGTTAGATCTATTACACATCCAGAACGCACTCCCAATTGTCTCAATTTATATCTGAATTGCGTCGGCCCGTATTCCCGGCGTCGCTCCCTCAAGCCTTCGCTGGCGGCAACGAGGCAGACAAAGAACCCGTCAAACTTGTTCCACTCTCCTCCCGGCAAAGACTGTGCATCAATCCGTCAGTTTCGCGACTTGGATCTGTACAGGCAATCAACGACAGGTGTTCTGAGCTCCAGCAGTCTAAATCTACCAAAAAATGTTCCTTTGTCCCCAAAGAAGACCTCCTCAGCACAACTCATCAGTTCCGTGACACTGCCTTGGCCACCATACCTGATATCGAGGACCTTCATCAACTGGGCAAGTCTCTATCGGTCTGCCCATACTATGCATCACGATCCGCCTTGCCGGGTGCAGAAATCATTACTCTTCCCTACCCGCTTCTCCTGCAGAAATCCGCCCGAGAGGCGCTCGGGATCAAGCTAGAGGGAAATGTTGTCATCATTGACGAAGCACACAATATAATGGATGCTATAGCCAACGTCCATGCCGCAGATATCAAACTAAGTGACTTGCGCAAGGGACGTGCCATGCTTGGGGTATACGTCAAGAGATTCGGGAAGAAACTCAAAGGCGTCAATCGAGTGAACGTTGGTAGAGTTGGCCGGGTCATTGACGGATTGAGAGAATGGATGGAAAACGCGCAAGGGTCAAAGCAGGTATGGGACGCGAACCCACAAGCTGCTGTCTTCCGTCTGCTAATGTTTCTGTCAAGAAGGATCATGGTATCGTGGACTCGAATGATCTGATTCGAACAAAAGGAATTGACCAAATCAATATCTTTGAGCTCATCCAATACATTCAAGAGTCCAAGCTGGCCTACAAGATCGAGAGCTACGCCGCGCATGTAGAAGAAAGCGCAAATGAGAGCGACTCCAGCAGGAAGAAGAACGTACCGAAGCTCAGCTCACCTGTTCTTCATACCCTGGTATCGTTTCTGGTTGCTCTCACAAACTTGAGTTCCGAAGGTCGAATCTTCTACCAAAAGATTGGCAGTCCACCGTCAGACATCCAGCTATCATATTTGCTTTTGTCGCCGACTCATGCATTCTCATCGATTGTATCATCTTCCAGAGCGGTAATCCTAGCTGGCGGCACTATGTCACCATTCGACGACTATAGAAATCATCTATTCCCGATGTTAGACGAGGCTAAGATTACGACTCTAAGCTGCGGGCACGTCATACCACGCCAGAACTTGTGTGTCTGGACCCTTGCTGGTACTCGTCCCGGCGGGTTCCCATTTGAGTTCAGCTATCAACGCCGGGGAGATGAAGCAATGGTCAAAGAGCTAGGACTGGCTATACTCAACATCTGCTGCGTCGTGCCAGACGGCGTGGTGGTTTTTTTTCCTAGCTATGGATATCTCGAAGAAGTCAGCGCGATATGGGCCCGAGTGTCCCAAAAGGACGGGCAGCCCACCATTTGGGATCGATTGCAAGCTCGAAAGAGAGTGTTTCGGGAAACCAAAGGCTGCTCCAGCGACACAGTCCTTCAAGAATACTCAGAAGCCATACTAGGCGCCAGTGAAAATGCCCCAGCCACACCATCGTTGACCGGCCGTGGTGGTGCCTTGCTCCTGAGTGTTGTCGGCGGCAAAATGTCCGAAGGTATCAATTTCTCGGACCGCCTCTGTCGGTGCGTCATGGTCGTTGGCCTTCCGTATCCCAATATTGCCTCACCAGAGTGGACGGCAAAAATGGAGTACATTGAGACAACAACGATTACAAAGCTGACAGGGCCTGATGGCTTGGCGATGCCCAAGACTCAAGCCACGGCCGAAGCCAAGAAGGCAGCCCGTGAGTTTTACGAAAATGCATGCATGCGGGCAGTCAACCAGAGCATTGGTCGGGCTATTCGTCATCGAGGAGACTATGCGGCGATTGTTCTCGTCGATAGCAGGTATTCGACGGATCGCATCCAAACAAAGCTCCCAAAGTGGATTCGCGATGGCATGGGTGTCCCTGAGAAAAGCAGTAACAACAACATGCTTGGCGGGTTGATGGGAGCTTTGGGGCCGTTCTTCCGAGAGAAGCGGCAGCTGGAACATTAGGCTGTCCTTCTGCGTTTTGTGTTATGGGCGAGAACCTATGATCGCCGGAATGATATTCGTGTGACGGCTTGGCCTAATCATCTCTCCAGTTGGGGGCGGCACCAAGAAGCGTTCTTGAACGTTGTAGCATGGCCCCTTAGGTGCTGAAATCGGGCGTGGCCGGAGGAATTTTGACTCCACCCCCAACCGGCGCAGAAGATCTCGTCAAGGATCACGGTCGAGCCGCTTCTTCCATGACATGTCACACAAGCGAGAATGGCTCACTTACACTATGCCAGATCAAGCTTAATTAAGTCTTTGTTCTCGACCGAGATGTGGTTAAGCATCAAGAGACTGATCAATCTGACCAATTACGTCTTCACAATGTCTCATACCGGGACCTCCTCTGCGCAAACGCCATGAAATTTGAGTGTTTCTACGGCGTTGTTCAATGAAATATATACATGCGCAGCATGTAAAGCTGCCTTCCTCCCGCACCCGCACCAACATAATAGTCATCCCAGTGTTCTCGCCTCGTGCATTGGCAGTACTATAAGACTCGCACTGTCATCGTCCACTGAGCTTCTTTTCGAGCAAACGCAGCGGCACATATGCCAGTGCACTCAAAACGAAAGCAACCTCGAATCCAATGTCGCCTGTCTTGCTCGCGATCGGACCTGTATACCATTCTTCTCGAACGCAAGGCACGACCAACCCTAATGAAAGGACGGCGCTTGCAATAGCTGCGACGCCAATGGGTAATTCACTTCCTTTATCCCAAATTGCCAAATCGTATGAGTCGAATCGACAGCGTCGTATCACCACGAAGTCAGTGATGACGATGCCAACAAACGACGCTGACCAATATGATATCAACGACATAAAATTGCTCAGACTCGTGTAAAAGTCCTGGTATGCATAGATAGCCACGGGAATGATGATAGCGGTAATGATGACGGCAAAAATGTACCGAGGCACCTTGAACAGAATCGGCGCGAGAGCTTGAAAATTAAGCGTGATCGCATAAAAGCTGCTGCATGTATTGCCGAGAAGAGACAGGCACTGCAGTACCACCACAAACTTGCCAAATCCTCCTGCACTACTCAGCATGGCTGTCAGAACTCCTCCAACTCCATAAGCCTCATTCCCCTCTTCCCAAGCGGGATTGTTGGGCAAAGCGCCGGCGATTGCTGCTCCGAGGGCCATGAGCGGAACTGTTGGTGTCAACAGACCCCAATACGTGTAATGAAAGACTCGCCATCTACCAGCCTTGTCAGTAACCAATTTGACGGGACAATCACGTGTGGACTCCAGTTCTTGGTGGCCCAAAAGACTTACGATGGCACTTCGGAATCGAAATATGTTGTCAAGTCGCTGGCAATCGCACCCCAGGGAACTTGATAGGCTGCTATGATCATGCCGAACGTCAAGACATCAGCTGGCGTAGGGGCGTCAGGGGGCGTTGACTGCTTTTTGAGCTCGTTTCCACCCACACCTGCAGCAACAATGATGCTGATGAGAGCGGGTATGAAAGAGTATGTTTCAAATATGTGTAACAACCTGAAGCCCGCGAATGATACGAGCAAGGAGATAATGGCAATGATGACAATTCCGACGCTTGGTGTTATACTTCCTGATGATATCGCTGACATACACTGTCCTCCAACCAGATGATGGCATTGAATCCCGTCAATGTGGCAAGATTGAGCAAGACAGGAACAGTTATGAGATAGCGGCTAGGGGACCATTATTATTCAGGTTGTTACGAAGGCACTTTTACGAAAGCGCTTTGAAAAGGACAGTGACTGCCGAAAGGCAACAGAAGAGGAACAAGCGGAGTGAGTACCGAAACATATATACATACCCAAAACTGTATCGAGCATGGATCATCTGCCTCATGCCCGTCTTTGGGCCGAAGGTGGCCATGATCCCGGGCGCAATGGTGACGAGAAGATTGAAAAAAAGGATGACCAGGACAGAGTTACGAAAGCTGAGATTATATGCCAGAGGACCGAGCATTCCAAATGTGATACTGAGTCAGGCATTGTGGACAGTCAACATACGCACACGTTCAACGTGATGTCTGGTTCAAATTCTTCCATACGTACGCTAGAATGTTGGAGTTTATAGAGGACCAAATGGTAAAAATGTTTAAGAATCGCCGCTCCTTCCGCTCCTCCATAGGCAATGGTCTTATGCCATTCTCTTCAATTCTACTTCGCCGAAGGAGCTTTCGAAGACGCGTCGAGTTTTGACGTAAAGCATCGCTGGAACTGACGCCGCTGGCAGGGCCGCGATGAGAGGGACAGGCCCGACATTGATACCTGCCGTCGGCACACGTGCTATCCCATGTTTTGAGAAGCAATGTAGGTGGCTCGATGGCTTCACTGTCTTCCGCTTTCTCTGTCAATGACTTGTTGTCTCCCAAAAGTTGACTTTGCGCCATGGTCGAGACTCGAGCGCTCGTTGGTGGGTCCTCGTTTAGTCTTTGGCGAGAAAAAGAAGAAAAAGGCCCTACACTGTACACACTGCACAGTACGGAGCATTTTCGCAAAAACAGTTCGCCGAGTAAATAATATACAGCCGTACAGCTCGCGGAGTAACGCTCTGATTAGAAGATTAGTAAAGTGTCTACGAGCAACGCTATCGGAAAAAGACAGCAGTCTCCGGCATCCGTCATGTTCACAAATGCGAGTCGCCCTTCTTTACTTAAGGTACCTACTTTCTCCCCTAGCGCTACATACCTTCCCCTCGCCCGGCTCCTACGACTATGCAAATATTGGTTGACTGCGTGACGAAGTCAGAAAAGGAAGACCTTGACAAGGAACTTGCCATTTTTTACCATCTCGGACTGCCATTCAGCCTTGTCGAGGCGCCACCCTTCGTCAATTTTTCTAAAAAAAACTACGTCCCGGGTACAACCCGCCTTCGAGATATTGTTAGCGAATGGACTACTCGATAGTTCTTATGCGAAGATCTCGGCTGATGTGAAGACCATTAAGGAGAGCTATGGGGGTGATCTCCTCACCTTGGTCACCGACGGCTGGACAAACGCGCGTGGAGAGTCGATAACGAATTATATGGCATGTTTTTCTTCAAGCGGTTGCGAGACTTATTACATATATATATAGCCATGAGTGGACCAGTTGCGCTTTAATTAGGATGAGCATGTGTCAGAGCTCAGATGCATCTTGGCAAGTGGAACAGAACGACACACAGGCGAATACGTTGCAAAGCAAATCAGCCGTATCGCTGCAAATTGCATTTATCTTCTCCGCTCCGACATCTTTAATAACTTGGAGGATTCCTGTGTGCCGTTCTGTCCCGCTTGCATCTGAGCTCTGAAATACGCTCACCCTAATAAGCGCAACTGGTCGACTCATGGCTATATATACAGTAAATTTCGCAGCCGCTTGAAGAACGGGCGCGTCGAGAAACTCGTGTACATCTCCACGAATGCACGATTGTTGCGGGAGACTACCAAGGAACAGCAGTGGTCAAACGAGTGGTTTTTCGATGAAGATTCGGAGGATGGGGAAGACGGCCCAGAGGAAGGGCTTCGCGGTCTCGGGCTTTCTCTTGACAGTATCTAACGATGTATACTAGGGTGTACGTGCAAATAGTTCTGCAGGAAGCGCCTTGGCAACTTAATTATTGGACGACTGCCATGTATATGATGTGTCTGTAATATTTATCACACTTTATAATGTGCATGTGTGTTCTTATTGTCAATACCCGGACGTCGTGGCTCGTTGGCGACTAGCAACTGGTGTTGCTCCAGGGTGGCGGCAACTTTGATCTTGAACGCAACGACGAAGAGTCCTGATTTCTGGTGTGTCATCATGATGCGTAGCATGGGGGAAGTCCAATTCTAAGGAAATTAAATCCGCCGCCAGTATGCCGTCCATCTTTTCCCTGATGACTGCGAGGCCGAGGTGAGAATGTTGAAAAATGAACAGGGTAGGGGACAACCATTGGAAACCCGACTAAGAATCATCTTGATTCTGCTTATAATCCTTTGTGATGGCATGTCAGGTACATACGACCATAGGTGGTAGAGAACTCGGGATCCCGTCCGCTCTCCCATAGATAAGCTACCAACCGGCAGATTAGTAGTTGGGTCGGTGACGACCAGCGAACACCGGCTGTTGTATGTATTCTCGTTTTTCATTTTTGCTGTCCATTACATCCTGTTGAATGCGACCGGGGATCTCACTAATAAACAGATGATTGTACAACGCATCACGATGAATGGCTTCAAAGGTGAATATGTAATCGCATAAATACGAAGTACTCTGTTGGATGAGTTCTTCGATTCCGTTCAGAGTCAACAATGGCGTGTCAATGCTACCTACCTACGGAGTACGGAGTACTCCGTACTGGCGGCGACATTGCCTTCCGCGTCATGATTCGCGTCATGATTCGCGTCATCTTCCGCGTCAACGGCGACATCATCCCCAGCTTCAATTGAAGCCACCGCTGACTCTCGCTACATATGTACTTCTTAAGCTGATATCATAATGGTCCGCCAGTGTAGCTCTGTAGATGGCATTCCTAGGTACTCTGAGAGAGGCCCGTTCGTTTGTGGTCTGGAGTGATGAGTTTCTTGTCACCGTGATACAAGTATGTACATGCTTAGCGACTTGACTGTTACAAGAAAATAAGCGCAGTAGTAATCTTGAATCAGCATATTAGATTTGCGTACCTCTCGAGCCCAGATTCTCTAACAAAGCTCAGTCTCTGCCCTTTCCCAAACATAGACTCGCGGTGTCTTGCATTGCGCGGTGAACAGTAGCACGATTTGAATCTACGGGACGGCAGGCAGATACCATTGTCCCCTTATTACATGTATGTATTTTATTCTCACGCGTCATTATAAGTTAGGCAGCTCAGCTACGCTGTCTTAGGTACCTTGACTTCACACCCGAGCTAATAAGCTGCACGTCACGGTGCACGACTTGCAGTGTTGTTACAACTTACAGACTTGTAAGTTGTACATACATACATACTCCGTAAGTCAAGCGGGAAGCTCGGCAATGACGTGAAGTGCTCCGGGTACCTAGAGAGAGGTCTGGGAGCCAACTCAGCCAAGACGTCATGAGCCCAGCCTATGTAGGTCACACAAAGCCCTTTGCAAGACAAAGAACGAGTCTTCTTCTTTGCTTAGATTCGTTGACGCCACTACCTACTACTGGTGAGAGGCTCGAGAAGGAGATGGACATCAACTCCCCGACTCCTTTTCTCTGGCTGGCGTAGGTCGGTCTCGTGGACCGTCGACGACCTCCATGGACCATAACCCATCTGATGATCCTACACTGCAACGGCTGGGGCTGCGAACGCCAATTGAGTGCTCCGTAATGTCGGAAATAGTTCAGGCCTCGGACGTCGCATCTGCGAAGAACGGAGGTCAAAGGTCACCAGACTGGACTGGGATCCAATATGCATGTATGTACATAGAGGTATGTACTGGGCGCCTCGGGGCTTGCCACCAGAGCCGGCGCCAAGTCGCGTGGGCCACTCTGTAATTTGTCTCCAGTGCTCCACAGGCTACAGTCCACAGGCCACAAGTTGTCACTTACAGCCTGAAGTTACAGGACCAAACGCGCCACCACAGTGAGTGCATACCTACCTCACGAGTCACGGTACACCACACCAAACCACAACGCGGCTGGGGCTCCGTAGGTACTTTGGAGAGCGCAGGTTGGCGAGAGCTCCATCAGCCGCGCACCAATGCATGTGTATACATGTATTGGTGCATCACCTTCGGCCACGGCCCCCCTCCACCCGTCGTGTCCCCCATCTCGTCCGGTTTCGCCTCTCCTTCCATCTCGGCTTGTTGGTCTTGCATCGCTTTCCTCCTATCTCTCTATGCAAACCGTCTCTTGCCTTCGCACGACGCCCAATTCCCTCGGCCGCCATGCCTGAGCATCGTCATGTCCGGTCCGGCAGCCTCATCATTCGCAGTAGCAGCGGAGCTGCCGCTGCCAGTCCCTCCTCCGCAATGATGCCCCGGAGTCCTCCCAGTATGTTGATCGAGATGGCCACGTTTTTTTTTAAATCCCTCTTCCTTCCATGGGCGGTGTTTCGCGTTTGCTGCTGCGTGCGCTGCTCGTTGTGCTGCCATCAAGCTCTCAAATCCCGCCCCCACCTCGAAGACATGTCATATATTTTGCGCTCGCAACCCCTCCTCGCACTTTTTCGGATTTCCATTTCTGAGTCTTGAAGCAAGCAACCGGCATACGCTAATAAGCCTTCTCTGCTTACATAGATACGTCCCATGTTCCCTGCAAGTTCTATCGTCAAGGCACGTGCCAGGCGGGCAGTGCCTGTCCCTTTAGCCATAATCTCGGTGCCGCATCCGAGACAGTGTGCAAGTATTTCGCAAAGGTTCGACAGACAGCCTAGGTTTCTCTCCATCCTTGAGACCCGATATGGGTTGTTGGTAGGCGTTCGATCTGCGACTAACGTGCTGTGGTTGAACTCTAGGGAAATTGCAAGTTCGGGCCTAAATGCGCCAACATCCATATCTTGCCCGACGGCCGACGCATCAACTACGGAAAGAATGGTGTGACAGTAGGCACTGGTGCTATCAATCTTGCCGGTCAACCCTGCCCTATTCCTACTTCTTCGACGTCTGCCGTATATCGACATTCGTCCGCGAGCGCCCTCACCTCTTCTCTTTACGGCGGCGACCAGACGAGCTTCGCAAACGCCTTTGGTGGCGATGATCTCCAATCTCCCGTCAACATCAGCCGTCCGATAAATTTTGAAAGCGGTATTCCGTCGATTGATTCGTCCTACGCCCATTCCGCTTACGGTTCTCCCCGAGACGAAGACGCAACTCGCCTGGGCTTCGGTCTCTCGGGCAAAGGATTATCGATACTCGATGCTCCTCTCCCCGCCTCTTTCGACTCCAATGGAATTTCAAATGCTGCTCGTTTTCCCGCCGGCCCATGGCCATCTTCAGTACCATCCAAGTTTGGTCTCGAATCTCCGACCCCGTCGCTCAGCAATGCGAAAGATTGTCGGACGTCTGATACACTCAAGCTGCTTCACAGTTCGGCCTTTGGCTCTTCGGAAAACTTGGTAACCCCCACAGCAGGTAGCCCCCCCAACTCACAGTCCGCATTTAGCGACGAGTATTTCGGCAAGCGAGCTATGCACTCTCTGCGGTATGCGAAACCTCGCCTGTTGAGCTCAAGCATGCCAAAGACATCGTCAGTGGATCGAGACTGGGAGGCCGAGTTCGCGTTTGACGATGATAATCTACCCGAAAATTACGTTCCTGAAAACCTGCAGGAGCTGTTGACACCAGCCGAGAAGGCGAGGCGAGGATCCATGCGGGCGGATGACGTAGTCATTGAGGGCATCACCAAATATGGAAGTCCCCTGGGCACGAGCCCAAGCCGCTGGGGACCTTTATTCCAGCGCCAAAAAGAGGAAGAAGATGCTGCCAAGGCGGCTTCTCGCAACGCTGGGTCGGCCTTTGGTCATGTGGGAAGTCCGCTTCGAAAATCGACCCTCGCCCAGGAAATGAGCCGTCACTACACAAGTTTGGGGCGCAGCAGTCATTCCCCGACTCGTGGAACCCGGTCTTCGAGTGAGTCCATGTCAGCTCTGTCTCTGCAGCTACAACGCAGTCGACTCGACGATGGCATCGGTGCTTCAAGCTCTGGCCCAGGCTCCAGTCCGCACTTCCAGTCCGCTATGAGGCCGGGGGGCCCCGGTGGCGCAGCTCCCGTCGGGAAAGACCGTGCGATGGAGCGTAATGTATCCGCCGGAAGCGGAAGCGTCAGCTCATCATTGACTGGCCGGTTGACCACGCCCATTGACGAAGAGGATCCCGCCTGTGTGTTTTCCATGGAGGACGAAGATGAAGCTCCTACCGCGAGAATGCGCAAAAGAATATCGGCGGGGCTGAGTCTGGGAGCCCTGGATGGGTATGCCGGCGCCACGGAGACGAGAAGTTCGCCTAATCATGTTTTGAAAGGAAACAGAGATTTGTTGTCCGTACAGAAACGCTGATCTCCACTTATATTTACAAGACCACCGACCCAGGTCACTCACAAAAAGAAGGGAACGAAAAAGGATGAAGAGAAGAAGATAAAAAGAAATAAGAAACAAGAAAGAAGAGAGAAGAAAGAAAGAACGGAAGAAAGAAAGAAAGAAAGAGAGAAAGAAAGACAGACAGACAGACAGAAAGACAGACAGCAACGATAAATGCAAGGTCTGCATAGAAATAACCATGGCTTATAGCTGCATATACGCAGATCAGCTCTTCCTTACCTCATAGACCTTAGACTGATCAAAGGATAGCCTCCCTCTCAATACCCTACATCACCGCGACATAGAACTCCTTCCTTCATTCCTTGATCCTGGCAATTTACCCATGCGCACACACAAAATTCAAGAAGAGAGAAAAGCGATGCAAGTCAAACTTCAAAGATGGGCTGCGCCTTAGCCCATCAGGATACTCAGGTCTATCGAGGGATGAGAACGGTGAAAGCGCTAGGTCAAAGAGACTAGCAGGCGGTGCTTTTGAATTAGATGCTTGCTAGACCTGTTTTCTTGGCAATGTTCTGGTAGAAACAGAGTGTTTGGTTTGCTGTTATTTGCGTTTACACGGCGTCCTTGTCTTTTTTCTTTTCATTTTTGTCCTTGGTTTTTGGTTCTGACTTGGACGCGGTATTTTGACATGTTTCCTTTCTTGTCAGTCTTTTTTGGTGTTAGCTCTTGTTTTTTATCTTACAGGACTGTTTGTGGGTTTTTTGGTGTTTGCGCATCTGCGATTGAATGTATTCGAAGATGAGCTGAGATGAGATGAGATGGGGAGGAAGGGGTTTATGAAGTTACGAAGTCAGTTAGTTACAGTCACCGTCAAATTGACGGTACATGCATCTCCCATCTTTTTGTTCTTGGTTTTCATCTTTTCTACATTTTTGGGGGGGACGTTGGGGGGGGGTTGATGTGGTGCGATACATCTTTTCATATTTAGAGCTAACTAGATGTCATTGGTATCTATGCAAGACTGTGGGTATGGTGCTGTGCTTGGTTGAAGGTAGAGAGACAATTTCCATGCAGTTTCATGCCAAATATATGGCTAGAAGTGGATTTATCTACTGTCTGCGTGTTCAGTTTTCGGGTCGGACACGAACATGCGGCATGTCGTGTCGTCTGTGGCATGCAAAGTTGGTGTAATTACGTCCCTGGTGTTGATATTGATCTGCCAAGCACCTATACATTACACCAATGGCAATCAATGAGTAAGCAGTTTAAGGCCACTCACATCCTCAAGACTTAGGGCTCAGCGTCGGGATTGTGCTGGAGACATAAGTGCATGCGACGTAGAGCACAGCAAACTCGGCATGTGACCCCTACATCGCGGAGCAGCGAAAGACGTTTCTTTCACAACGGCCGACATTGTCACACAACTCCATGGCCCATTAAACAGCGTAGCACGATAGTCACATAAAGACCAATGCTGACTCGACGAACGCCTTAGGCGGGTTGGTGCCTCAAATTTTCCTTTCCCCAGGGGGACAAGAGTCGATGACGAGAGAGTAACACCCCATGCGCGAAATTATGATTTCTGTCTACCCTCACATCGAGCGAGCAGTAACGTTAATTTACAAGTACATCCCACGTCCCTTTTGACGAATCTAATCGCCGCGAAAGCTCTCCGTCAATCATTTATTTTGTTTGTGTTAATATAATCGGTCAAATGCGCAAGGACGGTCGTTGGATTTAGTGAGCATCAGGTTGGGAGAGGATGTACTCGACAGCTTGCTCGACTACAATAGGCGTCAGTTAGTACAATACAACAAGGAGTAAAATGTATTTCAACAACCGAGAGTGCAATGGTTGATAGGGGCGAGAGCGCGACAGGAGAAATTCTGAAGAGAGGAACGCACCAGAGTGAATAGAGTCGGCGTCCTTGTCGGGGATCTCGATGCTGAATTCCTCCTCAATGGCCATGACGACTTCGACGGTATCGAGGGAGTCGAGACCGAGGTCATTGGCGAAGTGGGCGACGGGCTTGATCTATGGGACTTGGTTATTTAAATTCGAGGGCGTAATTCAGGGCTATGAAAATTTTGCATACGTTGGAAACATCGTTGACCTGAAAATGAGTTGGTGAGCTTGAGCTTATGCAAGAGTAGGAGTGCGATGCGCAGTATATCGGTCAAGTTTTGTGTGTCGCAACACAACATACCTTATCGAAACCCTGCAACAGGCTCATGATTCGGCCCTCTACCTCCTCCTTCTTCAGACCACCTTCATCGCTGTACATTCTGATGGCGAGCAGCTGGGGTAGCTTGGGCATGACGGGAACGGCATAACGGGGAGCGGCGAGGCTTCGCATGACAGGGCGAGTGGCAGCGCGGGCTGCTGAGCGCAGAAGGGCGGTACGGAACATGATGAATGATGTTGGACTGACGTACTTGTCGAGACAGTTCAATTGGCGATGGTGGATGTGGAGAGAAGTAGAGGAGTGATGCCGCTTGGGTTTCTATAATGGGTGACGCGAAGATGTGTTTGATAAATTTCTCGAACTTTGGCATGGCGGTCGGAGCTAACTTTGGGAGGTGGCATCACGTGATATGGGATGGATGGGAAACGGGGCAACTTTAGATGTCAATTACGATTACGATTCATGAAAGCATGATTGAACACATTCCGACAACACGATTGCGAGCAATGCGGATTTATTGGCTGTGATTTGATCTTTGCATTCATTTGTCAGTTCACAGATGCTTCATTGGCGATGACTAGACTCCTTGACTGAAGACTCGAAAGAACTTGGGCCAGTGCCGCAGTCTTGACTTGTAACGTGGCAAGACGTGGCACGACAACGAGCTGCATGCATTACATGCACACGAAGCAACGAAAGCACCCTTGGTTTGTTGTATATACATTACTTAGATGGGCCGAAGTACCTCGCTCTCTAGCTAGGGTTCTCACCTAGACAAGCCTTTTACATCGGAACAAAGAGAAACAGCGGGATATGTGGTGATGACTCGGGAAAACTGTTATTTTGCATTCTATCGATAGGGGGCGTCGGCACGAATTGCTGCCGCCAATTCTGGCTCCCACTTGTCTCCATTGGCCAACAGTTTCTCTGTCACAATGTTAGTCTCTCCTGTGGACAGTGGCACGGACAATTGACCAGGCGCCCGTGGGCACCTGGCTGTGTATGCGTACCCTTATTGTACAGCAGCTCTTCTCTCGTCTCCGTGGCATACTCGGCGTTCGGGCTTTCGACAATGGCGTCGACAGGGCAGGATTCCTGGCAAAAGCCGCAGTAGATGCACTTTGTCATGTCGATATCGTAGCGCGTAGTTCGGCGGGAGCCATCGGCACGCTCCTCAGCTTCGATGGTGATAGCCTGGGCAGGGCAGACCTACACGAAACATCAATTCATGCCCTGAACGATGCGCATCATTCGACGTTGCCGGAACTTACAGCCTCGCAAAGCTTGCAGGCAATGCATCGTTCTTCTCCAGTGGGGTATCGTCGAAGGGCGTGTTCACCACGGAAACGCGGAGAAATAGGACCCTGTTGCCGTGGTTAACTCTAGACCTGAAGTGTATTGTGGTCAAACCGTATAGCCAAAATAATAACAAGGGCTTCTTTCTACCTTTTCGAAAGGATAGTAGATGGTATATCTGCGAATTGGTGGTTAGCGCGCTTGCAATTCTAGCAGTCCGACCCAAGTTATGTTTTGGTTGAAGAGCTTCCACGTACGGAGGTCGAAAGAATTGTTCGAACAAGACGTACATTCCTCTTGCCATTTCGGTCAAGAGGAAGTATTTTCCCATTCGATCCAAAGTGCTCTCCTTGTTCTTCGCCCAATCGAGCCGTTTGCTTATTCGGAAGTCCTTGGGAGGCGGTCCCATGGGAGTCGCATATCCTCGTCTTTGGTACTGCTGCGCAACTAACAGTCGGTTAGCCGCCGCCAACACGATTGAGCTCGTGCTGCACTGGGCTCCCGCGAGCTGTCGCCGCGCGAGCATGACTGCGGAGGTTTGCAAAGCCGGCGACATGATGCAAATGAACGCTTGGTGCTAAGATTGCCGGTCGAAAGAAGGATCTGAGCCAGCAGGCGGCTTCGAAGAGGGAGAGCGGAAGTGAAGGCGATTGAGACCGGCCGACGAGTCACGACGTTTGACGTACTGGATTTCCTAGTCTACCGGGAGGCGATGTTGCGCGGGATTACATTGCTCGGGATGTGATTGGTGACTGTCGTGCACGTGACTCGGCATGTGCAAAGGCATGTCTAGCGGGTAACTTCAAACTTACAAGTTGTCATCGATTGCTTACCCTGGGTGGGATGACAGAAGGTCGAGTTTTAGACAAGATGTAATCGAATGGCCTGAAGTTGTGACTCTTCCGTTCATGGAAAACACATGGTTGCTTGCAAGTCTAATTTTGTGCTGAAAGTTGATGAAGGTCTTGAGTACAACCCGAGCAGGTGACACATGGAAGAATTCTTCAAACTTGATTTATAGTGGCAGTCAAAAGAGCTGTCGCATACTTCCAGTGTCTTGAGCTGGGTTAACTTATAATTGGCCGCGTCGAAGACAAAGTGTAGGATTGGAGAATACCACATGACATATCTGACTTATTACGAGCATGAAACACCAAGAAAAGTCGATTTGCTCATGTAGTCTTAGGTCTGGCCTCCTATTGCTCAGAATTTGCTCTCGCTTACGGACAGTATCGCCTTGCGCCAGCCAAGGAATATTCACATCTGTAACATATCTGGCGCACAGCTACTGGTCTGTGACTCTGTACTCCCTGCGCCGTGTTGGAATTCCCTTTTGTCACAAAGGACTATGTATGTATTTACTTGCTACACGACGTCATGCGCCTCATTTGATTAGGCGTTGTGGTAAGTCATCTGTAGCGATCGTAATTCTTTGTTGTCCGACGCGCATTCGAATCACGCTTCGAGGAAAATATCTTTACAATGTGTTGATCACTGTTCACATGTCTGCTCGACGTGGACTATTCTGAGTAACTTTAACGAGGCCGCGACAAATAAGCAACACGAAGTAAGTCGACAAACGAACGGTGACACGATGCCGCAGTGATCACTGTTTCAAGACGAATTCGCTGTCATGACTCATTGGTGGCGCTATGTATTGGCATAGAGCGACCGAAGTCTGCACTGATACAAACAAGCACAAACTTACCAAGGCTGTCGAGCAATTCCCCTCGTCGCAATTCTTTGAAAAACTTAATTACCAGACGATGCCTCGCGCATGACGTTGGAATCATGAGTCAGGGTTGCGTAAACTTGCAGAGTATGGAAATACGCCTCAACGATTTTGCCAACTGCCTCAACGCTTTACCCGATTTGGACTTAGCGACCCACCGGTACAAACCTGCATGTCACGGCACTTCTCTCGATA